>JXCR01134220.1:0-34999 GCA_002079205.1 Phalaenopsis hybrid cultivar | reverse complement strand
TAGTCAATAGGAAAGTCCTATGGCTAGACCTAGGCTACTAAAGAAGTTTTCTAGACCTCAACCAAAAGTGAGGTCAACGAGGCTTATTAAACTTAATATTCTTTGCTTAAAGGGAATCATCCTTAAACTTTTAAGGACTTAACAAAATACAACATAGAGTTAGGAAAAACCCCCCAGAANCCCTCACATGCATTTTAAGTTTCAGGTGGTGGAACGAGAAGACTTGCCAGGTACGCTTTCACATTTTATAGTGTCGCCTTTCTTTCGTCTTTTACTTGCATGTTTTATGCTTGAATTTACCTACGTGCATGAAAACAACATAAACTTGCATGTTAATCATAATCATAACCGTAACCAAAACCAGGACTAAAACCACATAAAATTCACTGCCTTGCATGTTAACCATAACCCAAAACCAAAATTAAAAATCAACCAAGATAAAATTCCCCGCCAGGATATCCACAAAACCAAAACCAAAACTAAAACTAAAATCAACCAAGATAAAATTCACCCCCACGCATTCAAAATATAAAATAACTCAAGATTTAATCACAAACATCATACAAAACCACAACTTCAATTAAATTAAAATGTCTCAATCGGATGATCGGGAATCCCTCGGAGGAGGTAACCTATGAGAGGCTTCCCACGGTTTAAATGAAATTATGGAACTCATTAAGTTGGGTTTGATAAATTCATTCAGGCTTCCCACGGTTTAAATGAAATTATGGAACTCATTAAGTTGGGTTTGATAAGTTCATTTTGCACGGTTTTAATGAAATTATGGAACTCATTAAGTTGGGTTTAGTAAGTTCATTTGGACTAAGTGAATCCATTAAAAAATAGTGATGCCTCATTAAGTTGGGTTTAGTAAGTTCATTTGGACTAAGTGAATCCAATAGAAAATAGTGATACCAGAACGAGGGAACCCTCATTAAGTTGGGTTTAGTAAGTTCATTTGGACTAAGTGAATCCAATAGAAAATAGTGATGTATTAAGTTGGGTTTAGTAAGTTCATTTGGACTAAGTGAATCCAATAGAAAATAGTGATGCCGAAACGAGGGAACCGCAGGATCCTAACCAGTGTCTNTGAAATTATGGAACTCATTAAGTTGAGTTTCATAAGTTCATTTGGACTAAGTGAATCCAATAGAAAATAGTGGTGCCGGAACGAGGGAACAATAGGATTCTAACCGATGTCGCTCTAATCAACCTTAACATGCCCCCATAAAATTTAATGAACTTCAACCATAAGGCCACCTGATTTGACATCATAACTTGACACATTAGAAAACTCAAACTCGTCGTGGCAAGGAGCTTGGAGCTAGCATTGTGGGCAGCATGACCATCTTCAACAGCAAAACATGTCTTCCTCAACTAAATCAATCTTCCTTCCTTAGACTTAAACAACAAAGCCATAGGACTTTGAGGTTGCTTTTATTGCAACGTAAATCCTCACCTTATCTTTAGGCCTTTGTATAGCCCTGCTATACAATATAAGCCCTAAAACGTAAATCCTCACCTTATCTTTAGGCCTTTGCATAGCCCTGCTATACAATATAAGCCCTAAACGTAAATCCTCACCTTATCTTTAGGCCTTTGCATAGCCCTGCTATACAATATAAGCCCTAACACATAAATCCTCACCTTATCTTTAGGCCTTTGTATAGCCCTGCTATACAATATAAGCCCTAACTCATAAATCCTCACCTTATCTTTAGGCCTTTGTATAGCCCTGTTATATAATATAAGCCCTAACTCATTCTTTAGACTTAAACAACAAAGCCATAAGACTTCGAGGTTGCTTGCTTATGCAACGTAAATCACCTTATCTTTAGGCCTTTGCATAGCCCTACTATACAATATAAGCCCTAACTCGTCTTAGGACTTATCTTTAGGCCTTTGTATAGCCCTGCTATATAATATAAGCCCTAACTCATCTTAGGATTTCGAGATTTTATCTTTAGGCCTTTGCATAGCCCTGCTATACAATATAAGCCCTAACTCGTCTTAGGATTCTTAGGCCTTTGCATAGCCCTGCTATACAATATAAGCCCTAACTCGTCTTAGGACTCCAAGGTTGTCTTTGTATAGCCCTGCTATACAATATAAGCCCTAACTCGTCTTAGGATTCTGAGGTTGTCGTTTGTCGCGACCTAAATCCTCACATCTTCCAGGTTATTTGTGTGATCATTTCACAAGAATGTAAGCCCTAACTAATAAAATTGACAGGATGAAACATCTAAATATTTCTCCTCAAAACTGAATTCAAATATNGGTTGCTTGCTTATGCAACGTAAATCCTCACCTTATCTTTAGGTCTTTGCATATCCCTGCTATATAATATAAGCCCTAACTCGTCTTAGGACTTCGAGGTTGTCGTTTGTCACGACCTAAATCCTCTCATCTTCTAGGTCATTCGTGTGATCATTTCACACGAATGTAAGCCCTAACTAATGAAATTGGCAGGATGAAACATCTAAACATTTCTCCTCAAAATTAAAGCAAAACATTAGGATAGCTTGGGAAGTCACCGAGGTTCACCTCTGGATCCATGACATCCCCTACTTCTTCCTCCTTTGGATTCTACAATAAAATGTTCCAAATTTGAACCCATCCCCTTTCACACCTCTACGTCCAATTCTGTTGAAGAGTCCTACCCTTTGAAATTCCTTGAAGATAAATNTTAGGATAGCTTGGGAAGTCACCGGGGTTCTCCTCTAGATCCATGACATCCCCTAGTTCTTCCTCTTTTGGACTCTACAACAAAATCTTCCAAAATTGAACCAATCCCCTTTCACACCTCTACGTCTGATCTCATTGATAAGTCCTACCCTTTAAAACTCTTTGAAGATAATATTTCCTTTTTTTATCNTTGAAGCCAAACATTAGGATAGCTTGGGAAGTCACCGAGGTTTGCCTCTGGATCCATGACATTTTCTAGTTCTTATCCTTTGGATTCTACAATAAAATATTCCAAATTTGAACCAATCCCCTTTCACACCTCTACGTCCGATTCTGTTGAAGATTTCTACCCTTTGAAATTCCTTGAAGATAATTTTTCTCGATTTANTAGGGGCTTGCCCTTATAGGAAGCATGTCTGAACCCAGCTTAATATAAACCCTATTTAATTATTTATATTAATTAGGGGAACTTATCGGCAAATGTAATGCTTTCACNGTAATTAACTATAGGGGCTTGCCCTTATAGGAAGCATGTCTGAACCCAGCTTAATATAAACCCTATTTAACCTTTTATATTAAATAGGGGAACTTGTCGGCAAATACAAAGGTTTAGCAGACCAAACGAACGTCATGCTNCCCTTATAGGAAGCATGTCCGAACCCAGCTTAATATAAACCCTATTTAATCCTTTATAATAAATAGGGGACTTTGTCGGCAAATATAAAGATTTTGCAGACCAAACTGACGTCATACTTTCCTTAANCTTTCCCTTATAGGAAGCATGTCCGAACCCAGCTTAATATAAACCCTATTTAATTCTTTATATTAAGTAGGGGAACTTGTCGGCAAATACAAAGGCTTCGCAGACCAAACTGATGTCGTACTTTCCTTAGTTTATTTGATCAAGCCTCATCCTCAAGTCTTGTGTTTATCCTTCAGGATAGATAAAGGGTTTGAGGTACATNATTGGCGGAATGAAACACCTAAATATTTCTCCTCGAAACTGAAGCCAAACATTAGGATAGCTTGGGAAGTCAGTGTGGTTTTCTTCTGGATCCATGACATCCCCTAGTTCCTTTTTTTTGGATTCTACAATAAAATATTCCAAATTTGAACCAATCCCCTTTCACACCTCTACGTCTATTTTTGTTGAAGAGTCCTACCCTTTGAACTTCCTTCAAATTAAATTTTCTTGATTTTTATCGAGAGTTTTCANTTTCATTTTAAACTATGAAAATTATGGGGTTAGTTTGATTTCGTACTTCAACGTCCTTCCGAAGCGGGCGACAGGATTTTGATTCCGACTACCGAAAGTTTCTTACGGGCAACCCCACAAACCATCCTCGAAATAACGCTGATAGATACATCGCCTTATTTGCTTCCTATATAAAAATAGTATGGCTAAATTGCATTTTTATTTTCCATCCAATATGCTTTAGATGTGGATTAACTTCAATACTTTTGTTTCAAGTAAAGTTACGCTAGTCACAATTTTGTTGATCTTCTCCGCTATTCCTTCAATACTAATGGCTAAGAAACTGTTATGCATCTCTTTTGCACTTTGACTAATGAATTTCTTCCTCATGGTCTCTTCCTTTTTCTTCAAATTCATCTCCCATGAAGAAATTTTCTCAAGATCTCTCTTTCTCTTAGAATTTTGGGGATAAAAATGATTCTGGGTGAAATTCCATCACAAAACCCTTCTATTTATAGGCTTAATTCCTTCAAATAATTTTTAGGCAAGCCTTAAAATGGCCATGAGCCTTTTAGGTTAACCAATTGGCAGTTAAAGCTTCTAGAAATTGAATTTTGCACATGGTTTTTAACATCCACGCTTAAGCGCCAAATATTGGCGCTTAAGCGTCAGTGCTCAATTTTGCACCAATCTACTTAACATTCAAATACTCATTCTAGCATGTTTAAATCACTAAATAAAGTCTTAAAATCATTACTAAAACATAATATTCTCAAAAATACTACCCCAAATTTTCTTAATCACACACAAACAATAATAAAAGCCAAAAACACACTGATAACTATGGGTTGCCTCCCATAAAGTGCTTGGTTTTACATCGTCAGCCCAACGTAACCAGTGCTTATTCTGGTTGACCCAACATCATTCAATCATTGAATTTATGCTGATTTCCTATAAAATAAGATTTTAGTCTATGACCATTCACTTTAAATACTATCCCAATTTTAGGATCATTGATATCCACAGCTCCACAAGGATAAACTTTCATCACAACAAATGGGCCCATTCACCTGGTCTTAAGTTTACTTTGAAATAATCTTAACCTTACATTCTATAGCAAAACTTGTTGCCTTGGCTGAAAATTTTTAGTAAGCATCCATCGATCATGCCACATCTTCATCTTTTCATTGTAAATCTTAGCACTCTCATAAGGCTCATTCCTTATCTCTTCAAACTCATTTAATTGTAATAATCTTTTCTCACCAGCATATTTCAAATTATAATTAAACTTAATTGCCCAATATGCTTTATGCTCAAGTTCAACTGATAAATGACAAGCTTTTCCAAAAATTAGCCTATACGGGGACATTCTTATAGGAGTTCTGTAAGCAGTCTTATAAGCCCACAAACCATAGTCAAGTTTGACTGACCAATCCATCTTTACTGGATACACAGATTTTTCCATAATTCTATTAATTACTCAATTGGATAATTCAACCAAACCACTTTTTTGAGGATGATAAGCAATAGCAATTCTATTGTTTATATAATATTTCCTTAATAGTTTCTCCGTTATGGCATTTCTGAAATGACTTCCCCCATCAATTATGATAACTCTCGACATCTCAAATCTACAAAATATGTTCATTTTCAAAAAATTTACAACACTTTGAGCATCACATCAAGGTAAAAAAATAGTTTCTATCCATTTGGATATATTGTTAACTACTAACAGTATATATGAATTTTCGAAAGATGGTAAAAATGGTCTCCAAAACATCAAATATTTCAACTTCTAACATATAATTGAGGGGAATCTCATTTCTCCTAGAAATATTGCCTACTCATTGACATCTATCACAAGTTTTGATATAAGCATTAACACCACTAAAGATAGTAGGCCAATAAAATTCAAATTGTAAATTTTGTATTCTCTTTTATCAACACCAAAATGTCCCCCAAAATCACAATTATGACATTTTTGGATAATTTCATAAGTTTCTTCTAAAGGTACACATCTTCAAAAAATCAAATCCTTTCCTTGTTTATATAAAAATGGGTTATCCCAAAAATATTTCTTAGCTTCAGATAAAAATTTCCTCTTCTATTGGTATGTCATTCCATAAGGTATAATATCACTTACAAGAAAGTTCACAATGTCGGCATACTACGGAACACGCCACTCATTAATATTGAATAGTTGTTCATCTGGTAAATGTTCATTAATTTCTTTTTTCAAAATAGAGTGGTTTTTCTAACTCAAGTTTGGACAAATGATCAGCAATTTGATTTTCACTCCCCTTCTGATCTACTATTTCAAAGTTAAATTATTACAAAAGAAGAATCCATCTTATAAGTCTAGGTTTAGCATCCTTCTTTTTCATTAAGTACTTAACATTAGAATGATTTATATGCAATGAGTTTCAATTAAATATAAAATTTATCAAAAGCATATATTATTGCTAATAACTCTTTTTCAGTTGTTGTATAATTAATTTGAGTTTCATTAAGAGTTTTACTAGCATAGTAATTTACTTGGAAATATTTATCATATCTTTGTCCTAAAATTGCTCCAATAGCATAACCACTAGTATCACACATTAGTTCAAAAGGTTTTACCCAATTTGGTGAAACTATAATTGGTGCAGTGATTAATTTTTCTTTTAATAACTTAAAAGCTTTTAGGCACTCTTCATCAAAATTGAAAATTGCATCTTTTTTCAGTGAATGGCATAAAAGCTTAGCAATTTTTGAAAAGTCTTTAATATATCGTCACTAGAATCTAGCATGTCCTAAAAAACTCCTAATTTCTTTTACGTTTGTTGGATAAGGTAAATTAGAGATCACTTGAATTTTAGTGGGATCTACTTCCATACACTTTTTATGATATTTGATATCCTAATACAATTCCTCCTGCTACCATAAATTGACATTTTTCCCAATTAAGGACAAAATTTGTTTCTTCACAGTGCTTAAGAACTTTTGTTAAATGTTCTAAACATGAGCCAAATGATGTTCCAAATAATGAAAAATCATCCATAAACACTTCAATCCCTTTTTCCATTAAATCACAAAAAATTGCCATGATACATCTTTAAAATGTCACAGGGGCATTACATAAACCAAAGGGCATTCTTCTAAATGAAAATGTACCATAAGGACTGGTAAAAGTTGTTTTTTCTTGATCCTGAGGAGTTATTTGAATTTGGTGATAACAAGTATATCCATCTAGAAAACAAAAAAAATTATGCTGAGCTAGTCTATCTAGCATTTCATCTGGAAATGGTAATGAAAAATGATCTTTCCTAGTGGCAAGATTTAGTTTCCTATAATCAATTCATATTTGCCACCCTGTCACTTATCTAGTAGGTATTAACTCATTATGTTAATTCATAGTCACAATTGTTCTTCCTTTCTTAGGAACATCCTGTAATTTGTCTAGTAGGTATTAACTCATTATGCTCATTCACAGTTACAATTACTCCTTTCTTAGGAACAAACTGATTGGACTAACCCATGCACTATCTGAAATAGGGTAGATAATTCCAACATCTAACCACTTTAAAATTTCTTTCTCTGCAACTTCTTTCATAACAGGATTCATTCTCCTTTGAGGATCAACCCTGGGTTTATAGTTCTCTTCTATATGAATTCTTTGCATACAAACTGAAGGTTGATTCCTTTAATATTAGCTATTGTCCATCCAAAGGCTTTCTTTTAATTTTTCAAAAATTTCATCAATCTTTCTTCTTCTTCCATTATTAATTTTGAGGAAATTATAATTGGAAAAGTAGATGAATCACGTATTTTAAATGATCAAGAAGTAATTTCAACTCAAGTTCTGGAGGTTTTTTAATTGATGGAAAAAAGGATTTATCTTTTTCTATCGTGTCCAAAATTTCAAAACTTTCTCGAACATAGTTTGAATCTTGCATAAAAAGATCTTCACATTAATCTAATTCCTCTTTATGCTCGTGTCCGAAATCTTTTACTTTAGATTTTTCTTCATAATTACCTATTGCAATTACAGTCACTCAGATATCTTATAACATCCATCTTATAGCATTCATCATCTTTACCTTTTGCAGGATATTTAGTTGACTTTGAAATGTTAAAAGTGACAGTTTGATCATTAACGCGCATAGTTAATTCTCCTTCCGCGGATCTATATTTCTCTTCCTGTGGCTAGGAAAGATCTCCTTAAAATGATAGGTATCTCTTTATCTTCCTCCATATCCAGCACAATGAAATCATCAGGAATGATAAATTGATCCACTTTCAATAGGACATCTTCTATAACTCCTTTAGGGTATGTTATCAAACGATCTGCTAACTGCAGAGTTACAATAGTAGGGGTTATTTCTCCTAATTCCAATTTTCTAAAAATTGATAATGGCATAAGGTTAATGCTTGCACCTAGATCACATAAAGCTTTCCCATAAAATTTGTCTCTTATTGCACATGGAATTGTAAAGCCACGAGGATCTTGAAGCTTTTCAGGAAGCTTTTTCTAAATTATGGCACCGCACTCCTCACTAAATGCAATAGTCTTATTATGTTCAAACTTTTTTTCCTATTGTGAATATCCTTCATAAACTATACATAGCATGGCATTTTTTTAAGGCTTCAGCAAACAGAATATTAATCGTAAGCTTCTTAAAAATTTCATAAAATTTTGAAAATTCTTATCCAACTTCTGTTGACGAAGTCTCTGATGAAGTGGATGTGGTGGCTTTTCCAAATAAATTTTTAGCGGAGAAATAAGTCTTTTAGAATCTTTTGGAGCGTCCTCTTTTGATTTTTCAATTTATTCTACCTCTACTTCAGTTTCTTTTTGAACCCTACCTTCAAACTCTCTTCCGCTTCTAAGTTGAATGGCTTTTACTTGCTTTTTATTTTGGTCTTTTGGATTTGTTTCAGTATTACTAGAAAGTGTTCCTTGAGATCTATTACTTAAAGAATTTGCAATTTTTCAGGTTGATTCTCAATATTTCTAATTGAAGCTCCTTGACTTTATAACTGATTTCCCATTTGTAACACCACTTCTTCTATAGACAACTTCTTCTCCTTATGTTGTGGATGACTGTCAAAACTCGAAGGATAAGTAGATCTATAACTATTATTCCCTTGGTTGTTCGAATTTCCCAATGGGTTTACATGATTGTTCCTCCATTGCTGATTTACCACCCACTGTATTATTCTAATTGAAGTTTGGATGGTCTTCCAACCTATGTTATAATAATTTGAATATAGGTTATTCTGCTTGTTATTTGTGGCATTAAAAGTTTCTAATAATGCTTGATAGTATACAATTTTTTCTAATAAATTCTCTTCAATCATGGAAATTGGTTGAGAAAAATTTCATTTCAAATTGGTCTAACTTCCTTGAAATTGCAGCAACTTGATTTGCTAACATAGTAAATGCATCAGTTTCATGAATATTGTCTACTTTCTTTAAATTGGTCTAACTTCCTTGAAATTGCAGCAACTTGATTTGCTAACATGGTAAATGCATCAGACATTTGGCTTAATGAATTCTCTTCAATCATGGAAATTGGTTGAGAAAAATTCATTCCAAATTGGCTTTGACCTAATGAATTCTCTTTAATCATGGAAATTGGTTGAGAAAAATTCATTCCAAATTGGTTAACTTCCTTGAAATTCAGCAACTTGATTTGCTAACATAGTAAATGCATCAGATTCATGAATATTGGCTACTTTCTTATGATTTACCCTCTCAGAATGCCATTTAAAATTATTGGTAGTCATTTCTTCAATTGTAGCATATGCGTCATGAAATGGTTTTGACATTAATGAACCATTAGCAGCGTCATCGATAATAGATCTAAAAAATCAAGCTAATTTATTATAAAAAGTTTGAATTGTTAACCAATCTGGTATAGCTTGGTGTGGATAATTTCTTAAGATTTCTTTAAATCATTCTCATGATTCATAAATAGATTTCCCTTCAAACTAATTAAAAGATGTAATATCATTTCTAAGCTTTGCAGTTTTTTATAGTGAAAAACCTTTTGCAAGGAATATTTATGCTAAAACACCCCAAGTTCTGATAGCTCTAGGTGATAAAAAATTCAACCACATCTTAGCTTTATCCCTTAGTCTGAAAGGAAATAACCAAAGTCTTATAGCATCATCTGATGCACCAACATATTTAAATGTAGTTCACAATTCATTGGCAAGATGTAAATTTGGATCTTCAGTTGGTGATCCCCTAAACTGATTATTTGATACCAGGTTTATGTTCAAATGAATTAGCTACTATAGTAAGTTTTTAAATACTATAATGAAGTTTATCTACCGTAGGGTTGACATAATCTCGTAAAGGACTAAATTTTTTATGAATTTCAAAAATTTTGATCACTTTGATTTGCCATTTCTGTATTTTCTTAGAATTTTCAAAGCTTTTAATTTTTTTTGCTTTTTCTGATTTTTTTAATAGTTCTCTCTAATTTAGAATCGTTGGGCACTATCCTTTAGAACCTAAACTACGCATACACTAACTTAAAATAAAGTAAAATAAATTACACACAAAAATAAAATACTATAATAAGATATACCTACAATAACACTTAAAGTTTAAATAATACTTTCTAATATAGAAATTTTCTTTCAATCAATCTCCCCGGTAACGACACCAAAAACGTGATCCCGATTATTTATATGCAACAGTATATCAATGTATGCAATTATATTCTTCACTTATATTTACTACTTTGCAACAACAGCAAAAACTTGATCCTGATAAAAATAATAATTTAACTTTANATATATATATATATATATATTAGGATACTACGCAAGTATACGTATCATTATCAAGTAATACAGGACTTTTTGACTAAGCCCTAAATATTGAACCCATAGGGAGTGTTCACAATATGCACATCTAAATAACAATTATTCTATTTCAAAAAGACAATTACTTAAGTTATAGATATTCTTAAAGTAATTAAAATTCAATTTCTTTTGGTATTTTTGATATTTTGACAAAATAGAAACACCTTCTAATTATAAGTTAAGTTTATGTAAAATAAAAGCTCTGAATATAAAATATATATTTCCTTATCATGAATCAGTAATAAGTATAAGAATTCTGTCGTGGAAGTATTCAAATTATGTTGTGTCAAATAGGTGCAATGTTCTTCTTTACCCTTACTATAGATGCTATAAAGAACATTGGCTAATTTAAAGTTTGAATAATTCTAAAGACCGACTAGGCATGGAAGATACCAACTCTCACTCTAGAGTTCCCCTAATTCCATCAGCCTAGGGGCTAACATCTCATATCAGAACCTAAAAAATAAACCATGTTGGGGGATTTAGCCTATCACTCTAATGTCCTCTAACTCTATACCCTTCAAAGAATATTTTCCCAGTTATTTGCACTAAATCATATGAATTACATTCTCATTTACACAACCTCAGGTGACTCTTTCCAATTGTTGACTGAGACAATACCATCTCGGTTCTTACGTGTTCTCACAACACATTTTAACATCTAGATAGGCCAGATCAAGAAGTAAATGAAGTACATGGAATTAAATCATCACAACTTCTTCCAACATTAAAGATTAATACTTTCCACAACTTCTATCGAACACTTTCATTACTTATCATTATAAGGAGAAAGATAAAGAAAACTACTTAGAAGCCATGGAGAAAGCAAAATCACACTTTAGTTTAAAAGTAGAAATCATTGCCAAACCAATAAGAAGTCTCAATTAAATACAAAACTAGTTTAAAAATAAAGATAAAAAATTATCTCAAATCCTCCACCAAACTCTTGAAGTTACTTTGAATCTCTTCTCTCCTACAACACTTTTAACTCTCTATTGACCTCACTTTTGGTTGAGGTTTAGTTTTTCACTTTTGGTAGCCTAAGGTCTTGCCATAGGATTTTCCTATTGACTATTCCTAGAAAATTAGACAAGGAACCCTCACCATTAGAAATTCTACTCTCTTCTCTACTCAACTTGGAGTTCCACATATTGGTCATAACCTCTAGCATTTAGTAGGTGGGATCACTATGGGCGAAACTCAAGATGAGACACCCTTAAGACTGTTGGACCTTAAGGTTAACCCTGGGTGTTGTTCTGGAGCTAAGGCAGTCACTACACTCACTACACTTATATACACCCACATTCACTCACAACCCTAAACTCAAATTTCTAGCCTAGAGCCCTTGATCTTTTGGGATACTCATGTAGATGGTCCCCTAAACCTACCAGCCCTAGGGCTATGGTTTGGCTAAGACCACTTTGTAGAGGACCCAAAATGGGGGTTTCATTGGTCCATGGCTTGTTGGAGATGATTGGCACCTCAACTATACCAAAATACCCATATTGGCCTTTTGTCCTTAAAACACCCCCAAATTACCAAAATACCCCTCTTGGACCCAAAATTCCAAAATATTCCAAAAATTCCCAAAAAACCCAATAAATCCAAAATATTCCCAATTTCATTTCTCTCACTTACCATATGACCCAATTTGGCCAATTTGACCATTGTTAACCAAAATCCCCAAATTGCCCTTTAAAGACCCAAATTGCCCCAAATCCAATTCAATAGTCCATCAATTTGAACTCAATTTGACCTCAATTTCAATACTAAAATTAGCTTTCGATATGATCAAATTAAACCAATTCTAAGCCTAATTGGCCCATGATTTGAGCCCAATTTTGATTTGGGTCAAAACCCCAATTTTGACCATATGATCTAATCTTACCAAATTGAACACATAGCCTAGTCAATTGACCCAAATTAATGTTGAAAAATATTGATAAAATTCCTATACATCAAAATCAACCATCAATTGGCCTTGGTTAAGCTTCATATCCATTTGATTTTGGCCTAAATCCAAAATTCCCAAATTTAGCCCCAAATTGGTTAAGTCCCCAAATTTCACCCAATTGATTGCCTTAACCTCCAAATTGGCATCCAATTCATGTTGAAAACTGTTCATGAGGTTCCTATTGACCTTTTAAAATAATAAATTTTGACTTAGCCCAAGGCTAACCCAAGCTAGACACAAGCCTAGCCCAACATGACCAAATTGATTAAAGTTCAAGATTCCATCAAATTGACCCTTCAATTGAACTCAAAACCACTTTCATCCTTCACCAAAGTTGTTCATTATGATCATATAAACCAAATTCAACAATTAATTGGGCCAATTGACATGGCTAACCTAGCCCAAACTCAAGTTTTGGTCATTTGCACCCAGTTGGACTCATGCACTAAATGTGAGTTAACCACCTTAAAGTCTNCAAACCTAGAGGCCAGCTCATCCAAATCAAATTGAAGAGCTCCTCTGTCCTCCACCTAAGCACCATAATGCACCGAAACTTGTGCCCTGAGAGCCACCCCATGGACATTTTTATAAGAACTCACCCCCATGACCATGGGAGGTGTGCTGAAATTTTCCTACAGAGGCCTCTCCAAACTTCACACAGAGCTTCCCTAAGAACCCCTCAGTGCATTTCGATCATTTTCCCTCGCCCATTCCCATTGTCGGAGCTCAATATTGAGCTTGAAACCTTGTCGGAAACCAGGACAAAACCCAACACACCTCCACAATCCACCAAACTCAAATTAACTTCCCCCATACCTTCACAACAGTGAAAGAAAACAAAACCCCATAAAATCCCCCTCCCACAGAGCCTCTACCATAGCTCTAGACCAACACCCAAATCTGGCTGTGATTTTATTCCTACTTAGGACTTACACCAATACAAGGAACTCAATCCCTAGCCTCCTTGGACCCCAACGAATGTTTCGAACCCCTCTGATTGAAGCTTCACTTCTTAGAGAAAAGGTATTAAACCTCACCTCATCTCAAGCCTATTTCGATTCTCTATTTAATTAGGCTTAATTTGATTGCGTGATTACCATATGGATATGTTAGTCTCACTTAGACAAGTCCATAGGATCAAACCCGAGGTGATTTGGTTGAGTCTAAGTTGAGATCTTAGGGTTTTAATGTGGACGGTCACAGGATCATTCTATCGGGGATGATGACGGGGAGCCGTTCGATCACGCGTATATCACATGGATGGCTAAGATCGAGCCGGACGATGCCTTGGGACATAAGCAGTGGGCCGAGTCAGCAAGCTACGTGGATGGTGGCGTCCAATTAGAGCGCGCCACGCATGCCTTCGGAGCCGTCGGTGGCACGCGCGGTTTAAATAGATAAATACAACTTTTCTTATTTATTTAAAAACCCTTAACTTAGAAAATTCATAACTTTGTGTAAGAAAATCACAAAAATAAAATAAAAAATACCCTCTTGCTCAGTGAACACAGGAGAACAATGTGAAATAAATTTCAAGACCATTTCATGCATATTTTATTTTTAATTAATTAAATATTGTTTTGAATTATTTGATTCTCCATGCATATTGGCACATCACCTTGGCTTGAAATTTTGGCATGTTATAGCCTCTATCAAGGGAAAGATCTTCTGATTTTTCCAAAGTCAGAAGATGTTCCTATATAGAGATCCATATTTTTCAAGTTATTCCACATTATATCTTTAAAATGATCATGGAAATTAGCATACTGATTAGAAAATCCTAAGAATATTTTGGAAGGTTCACAATGACCAGAAAAGCTTTTGAAAATAATTTCATGGGTCAAGTCATTTAAAATATCCTTAAATTTTACAAACACCAAATTACTAAAATAATTAATTTTGGAAAACATAAACATTTAAACGACTTGACTTTTGATCTTCACTATGGTTTATGATCCAAATAACTCATCATAAAAATTTCAAAATATTTTGAGTTCATTTGATAACTTTAATTGATTTTTAAAGATAACTGCCACTTTTGACACTTAAATGATTTTTAAAAAATCAAAATGTAACTCAAGAAATTATGAAGTTTACTTTTTTGAGTTCTCTGTGATCAAGGATATTTTATAAAAATAAAATAATATTTATAATAAAAACTTGATTTTTAGCCTATTTTAAATACTTAAATAATTAATCATTCATAAAAAACCTCAAAAATTATAAAACTCATGGAAATGTTCTAAATATTTTCCTAATCACTTAGGAAAAATTAGGATATTTTTCCTAATTTTGTAAATAACGATACTGAATTTCAAAGCATTAAAATTTTTTTTAAAAGGCTAAAAATGAGTTTTCACTAAAATAATTTCAATAAATCAAGGAAAAATCAAAAAATTATAAAATTTGCTACTCGAGTCCTCTGACCTTAAGGAGAGTTTTCAAAAATACAAAACTTAATTTTCACAAGCTAAAATATTCTGTTCTTATTAAATAACCCAGAACTTAAAAATAATTCTAATAAATCTCAGAGAATTCAAAAAATCATCAAATTTTGTCCAAAGGCTTTTCAAGTCTAGGTCTACCTCCAGTATAAATTTCATGGGATTAGAATTTACCTTGGATAAGTTAGGAATTTTCTTTGAAAAATCTTTTTTTGATAAAAATTTCAAGGGATTAGGCTTTGTCTTGGTCAAGTTATGGAATTTTCTTTGAAAAATCCTATTTTTGCATAAAACTAATTATATAAATTAAATTAAATTTTGAAAAATCACATTTTCTCCTTTGATGTCTCAATTGATCCATGAATGAGGTAGGATAAAAATTTCAAATTCGTTTGAGTTGAAAAATCACATTTTCTTCTCTAATGTCTTAATTGACCCATGAATAAGGTAGGATAAAAATTTCAAAGTCATTTAGATTAAATTTGATAAATTATGAAGTGTTAGAGCCTTAAGGGCAAATGTGTAATTTTGGAAATTTAGTCTTAATTAACATTTAGGCTTAATTCAAGGAGGATCTTAATTGACCCATGAATGAGGTAGGATAAAAATTTCAAAGTCATTTGAATTTAATTTTACTAAATTTATGAAGTGTTAAAGAGCCTTAGGGGCAAATGTGTAATTTTGGAAATTTTGCCTTAATTAACATTTAGGATTAATTCAAGGCCTTAGGGGAATATGTGCAATTTTGGAAATCTTGCCTTAATTAACATTTAGGCTTAAGTCAAGGAGGGGAATGGGTAACCTCTGATCTTAAATAATTTATTTGATGCTTAGCCTTAATTTTAACATTTAGGCTTAAGTCAAGGAGGGGAATGGGTAACCTCTGATCTTAATCAATTTATTTGATGTTTGAAACACAAAGGGGTTTATTGGTAGAAACATTAAGTTAATGAATTTCTAAATCATTAAAAATTTGGAAGTTTATTAAAATTAAATGATCCTCGCTTAGGGGTATGACTTTTGAAGTCAATAGTTAATCAATTTAATACCCCAATTTTGATTTTCAAATAAAACCCAAATCATGAATCATGATCACTTAATCTTTAACCCTTTTTAAAACTAATGAAGACACTCACCTAGGTGGTAGTGGTGACTTAGGTTAAATCAAAATTGACTAAATGAGGATTAGAGAAATAAACATAATTAAATAAAACATCCTTGAAACACCACTAAGCCCAATTAAGATTAAAATTTGGCTAAGTGTTCAAATAACACTAACTTCCCCTTCAAGGGAACTCACTCACATAATTTTCAAATTAAATGAAAAATGATAATTACCCCTTTCTTAGGGATAATTGAGACATCAATGTGCACTGAACATTAAGGGTATTTATATGATGAATTATTAAGTAATATAATAGCTTTAAAAAGAACTCGAGATTTTCCACCAGGCAACGAGAAAGTAGCATGGACCTGCTTCTTTCTCTCGATCTGTTGGACATCTCAAAGATCTATTAAACTTAATATATCATAATTGATAAAGTCATCCTTAATTAAACTTCTAAGGACCCGCCAAGATATGACATATAGTTAAAAAAATTACTAAAACTTTACTTTTCCTGCTCTTCATATACTGCCTTAACATGTATTTTAAGTTTCAGGTGGTGGAACGAGAAAACACGCAGGTATGCTTTTACAGTTTTCAACATTGTCTTTCTTGTACTTTCATAATGTGTTTCTCATACTGTACTTCTATACCTGCAAATTTACATGCTAAACAACGATGTCACACTGCATGAAAACTAAAACTATTAGGATAGCCACATAACTAAAACCATAACCCGAAACTAAAATTAAAATCAACCAAGATAAAACTCACCGCCACAACATTCAAAATATAAAACAACTCATAATTTAATCGCAAACATCATACAAAACCACAACTTCAACTAAATTAAGATGTCTCTATCGAATGATCGGGAATCCCTCGGATGAGGTAACCTACAGTTGCTAATGAGGCTTCCCACGGTTTAAATGAAATTATGGAACTCATTAAGATGAGTTTAGTAAGTTCATTTTGACTAAGTGAATCCAATAGAAAATAATAGTGCCGGAATAAGGGAACCGTAGGATCCTAATCGTTGTCGCTCTAATCAACTTTAATATGCTCTCATATTATTTAAAGAACTTCAACCATAGGACCACCTAATTTGACATCATAACTCAACACACTAGAAAACTCAAACTCGTCGCGGCAGGAGCTTGGAGCTAGCATGGTTGACAGCAAAACCATCTTCAACAGCAAAACCTGTCTTCCCTAGCTAAACTAATCTTCCTTCCTTAGACTTAAACAACAAAGCGATAGGACTTCAAGGTTGCTTGCTTGTGCAACGTAAATCCTCACCTTATCTTTAGGCCATTGCATAGCCCTGCTATATAATATAAGCCCTAAATCGTCTTAGGATTCCGAGGTTTTCATTTTTCACGACCTAAATCCTCACATCTTCCAGGCTATTTGTGTGATCATTTCACACGAATGTAAGTCCTAATAAATAAAATTGGCAGGATGAAAAACCTAAATATTTCTCCTCAAAACTGAAGTCAAACATTAGGATAGCTTGGGAAGTGATCGGGGTTCTGCTCTGGATCCATGACATCCACTAGTTCTTCCTCCGCTGGAATCTACAATAAAATGTTCCAAATTTGAACCAATCCCCTTCCACACCTCTACGTCCGATTTTGTTGAAGAGTCCTACCCTTTGAAATTCCTTCACGATAATAGTTCCTGATATTATGGAGAGTCTTCTTAGGTGACTTTGGTCATTTAAGATGTAATTAACTATAGGGACTTGCCCTTATAAGAAGCATGTTCGAACCCAGCTTAATATAAGCCCTATTTAATCATTTATATTAAATAGGAGAACTTATTGGCAAATACAAAGGTTTCGCAAACCAGACGGACGTCATACTTTTCTTAGTAAATTTGATCGAGCCTCATCCTCAAGTCTTGTGTTTATCCTTTGGAATAGATACAGGATTTGAGGTATAGTGCTCTTTCATTTTAAACTATGAAAAATATGGGGTCAGTTTGATTTCATACTTCAACGTCCTTCTGAAGCGGGCGATGAGATTTCAATTCCAGCGACCGACAGCTTCTTACGGGCAACTCCCCATAAACCAACCCGAAATACCGCTGACAGCTTCTGGCGACTCCGCTGAGGACAAGCTTTTCTCTCCATACAAATAAAGAAATATTATCTTCACGCATCGGTAATATGTCCATGTCTTTCTTGGACCAAATTACCCTTCTTCGTTGGCATACTTTACCCATTTCTATCTTGGGAAAGTACAACCAACTCCTTGAACTTCAGGAATAGCTTTTCAACCATTTTTGAACAGAGGGGTTCAGAAGGCCATTAAGGACTCTTTTAATTTTTATATGGGGTCGGATCTCCAATAGGTGTGTCGGTGGACTAATTCCACCTGGGCATTCTTTGCCACTAATTGGGTCCCGCACTAGGTCCTAAAATATTTTCACATCTCCCTTCAGAATTTGATTTGCTATTCTACAAATTAAACCAAATCGTGTAATGACGCGCGCACTTTGAAATTTTCTTATATTAATTAAAATTTACACTTCTTTTAATAAAAAACAAAAATGTTAAAAAATACCCATAAATTCAGATCCGCCCGGTCTACAGATCAACCTCTACTTTCAGTGCTTGCACTAAAAAATTACGAGGTTTAACTTTTTTTGGCCATATAGCTAACCCTAAAACATTCTGTTTTAAAGCCCACTGCAATGGCCTACCCAATTCTGACCTTTTCCTGCAACCTGCCAACGAACCGTAATGCCCATAACATCGCTCCCACCATCAAGTTCGGAGCTGGGTTTGAAGACCTCGAGGTTATTCTCGAGAAAGCCCCATTCATGGTAATGAAGATCGCTGCTCAAAAAATGCAAGAACCGTCTGCAAAATTCAACTTGAACTGCCTTCAGAACTTCCCTGCCTGCAAAAAGGCTAAAGCTACTGCCATCGCGACACCCGTCAAGCCTGCTATCCTTGCTGCTGCTAAGGGGAAAGATGTAATGATCGTTGAAGACTCAACTTAAGGGTTAACTTTCCCACCACCCGTGTTTGAAGTCTGGTCGAGCTCAAGAACTGTACCACTGACCCAAACTCAAAGGAGGAACCGCAATAAAAGAGTTATGAGGGCCATCAAAGCCCAGACTCCTGAAAACACACCCGTTGAGGAGGAGCCTCATCGAATTGAAGAGGTGTTACAAGAAATTTCTCCACTCCTATGAGGGAGTAGATTCCATCCTCTGACGGATACTGATGGATATGAGAGTATCCGGAAAATTGCTGTCACATTAATATCACTCCGTGGACATGGTGATGAAAGAAGGATGTTCACTCCTATCACCCGAGTTAGTGCAGTTTTCAGAAGGCTTGCTACTAAGGAAGGATGTTTTGTTAGTGAGTTACTTAAACAAGTGGGACATTCAATTTCCCATCATATGAAAAAAGAAATTTTGAAGGATGTTAAGTCCGTTATAAAGTCTCATAAGTCGACTCTAAATTCTCCTACCCGTATTCCCGTCTGGTTCCATTTCGGAAACCGAGTTGATACTGCTACAGTCACCACCGATCATACCACCACCAGGACCGCAGGTCACTGACCGATTTAGTCGAGACTAGGTCTGAGGAGCTTACCCGTCATTCCTGCAATCCCAGAAAGAAAAACAAGACGTTTACCGGACACTATAGCCGGTCAACACCACGGGGAGCATACCATCCCTCAACATTCCGATGTCTCTACTAACACATCCCGTCTTGAGACATCATCATCGAAGAAGAAAAGGGTATGGGTACCCAAGGTCGCTGCACCGATACAATTCAGTGTGCCTGCAAGGCAGGAAGTGAAACCAGTGCCTGAAATATCTGACATTGTCGCAATAATAGCTAGCGAGATGGAGGAAAAAATAGAGGTTTTCCATCAAGAAACTCCAGATCTTAAAGCAATTAAAGAATCAATAATTGAAGAAAAAGTTGAAAAACTCAGGATCAAGATTTCTGAGTTAGCTCAAGAGCATGGAGTTTCCGTCAAAAGTGACAATGAAGATTTTGATTATAGTGATTACTTGGAGGAGGATTTCATGGATGTCCATGTAATAGAAACCAGAGCTACCACATTTGCGGGCGAGGCTCAACCCCACACCGAAGAGAACGTCGTAGATGAGCTGCGTAGGGTTATCCTCCTAAGGGATGAACAAGTCAGTCTACTAGAGAAAAGAATAGAAGAGATGACTGCAGCTATGACCAACATGAGCAACATTCAGGGGCAGTCACAAGCACCAAGATTGGCTTCTCCAAATATTAATCAGCCAGAAATCATACACATCACAGATGAAAGAAGGGAGGCTACTTCGGCAGACAAAGATGAACAACCAAAGAAGAATTCTCTGTTAGGTGCCAGGCCAGAAAAAGAGTTCAAGCAAATGGTTGAACAAATACGGGTTGCCTTAGCCCAGTCCAAGGGCGGTGCATCAATTTTAAAGGATAGACCTTACCTAGAGGAGTTTGATGTCGTCCCTTCTGCAAGGGTTTTGTGGCCCCAAACTTCAAGATATTCGATGGGACTGGAAATCCCAAACAGCACATCGCACATTTCCGAGCCAGTTGTGGCAACACGAGAAATAATGAAGCTCTGCTATGTCAGCAGTCCGTCAGCAGCTTGTCAGGGATTGCTTTCGACTGGTAAGCTGACCTACCAAACGGGTTAGTTAAAACATTTTCTGAGTTGGAACAGGTATTTGTGAAAGGATTTACTGGGGCACAACATCATGTATTTATTGGAGAGCTCATGATGGAGAAGCAGAAGCCTAGTGAAACCTTGTCAGACTATATTTTGAGGTGGAGAAAACTTAGCATGAAATGTGAACCTCAACTACAGGAACAACAAGTGATTGAGATTCTACTAAAGCATTCATGAGCCAGTAGCTTTTGTTCTTAAGGGACTCACCATTAAATCCTTCGAGAAGCTACTCAATAAAGCCAGCAGTCTTCAAGAAAAAATGAAGCACATGGAGCCATACAAAAAGGCTAAGGTGACCAAGGTGTTTGAAAAGAAATCAGGAGTAGTCGCAACTGTCGACAAAGGAAAGCAGCCAATAAAGATATATGCTGAAGAGCATCGCCAGTCTTCATCACAGTACTCTCAGAAACAGAGCAGTCAATCCAACCAACGGCAGTCTCATGAGGGATCACCTCGAACAACGGGTAAAAGAATATCCCTGTTAGAGCGACAAAAAGTTGTGTATTCCTTCAAGGATGAAGCTGTACCTAAAATATTAAAAAGCTTGATGTAGAAACCAGAACTCAAACTACATGATCCAGAGAAACTCAAAGAGGTGGATAAGAAGAATGAACCAAATTATTTCTCATACCACCGGTTGCTTGGGCACACTATAGAAAATGCTTCATCTTTAAAGATTGGCTCGAGAAGAACCTCAAAGAAGAGAATATAACAATCCTGAAATAGTATTTGAAACAACCTGAAAAAGATTCCATAAACATGATTTCAGCTGAGCCAATCTCCCCAATCAATCCGTATACTGGAACAGACGGGTGGAGTACAACTTGGGATGAACTCAAGAGGGTCCTTAATCAAATACAGGATTCATCGGAACAAGCTTCTAGAACACTAAAGAAGAATGGAAGGAGGTCTGGAGCAGATCATCCAAGAATATACTGAACAAATCCAGTCTGCATCAAAACAAGCTTCTATTCGAAGTTCACAATATATCAAGCCCGAGATGAAGATTTCGCCAGGAAAGAACAAGAAGAATAAATGCATCACTGTTAAGATTGATAACACAGGGGGTAGGATAGGGGCTGCCTCTACTAGACTGGTTGTCTTAGATTTGGGGAAGAAAATCCTCGAACCCTTGACTTTGTATGATTAACTTTTTGTCCCTCTGGGGTCTTATGAATATAATGATTATGATTTCGGCTACATTTTGACTATTTCTGGTAATAACATAACTGATTATGACCGATCTAGCTGCGATCTCGATCCCCAAAATGATCCTTAAATCGCACTCGAGTCTAATGAACTCGTTCTCAAGGCCAAAAC
Organism: Phalaenopsis hybrid cultivar; assembly: GCA_002079205.1. Classification (NCBI taxonomy): domain Eukaryota; kingdom Viridiplantae; phylum Streptophyta; class Magnoliopsida; order Asparagales; family Orchidaceae; genus Phalaenopsis; species Phalaenopsis hybrid cultivar. The sequence continues at coordinate 12,723 of JXCR01134220.1, read as the reverse complement.
AGAACTCAATGATATCGCTTATGACAGCACCGATAACAAAGAGCCAACTCTCAAGCATCATGGTACACCGCTTGCCATCAACTTAGATCTTTCCGACAAAGAGAAAGAGACACTGGAAGATTCAACAATGATATCTCAACAAGAAGAAATCACAGAAGTCAACTTAAGGAGCGGAAAAGTGTTACCACCAAGAACAGCTCCAACAGACAAAGGAAAACATATAATGACTTGAGATGAGATACCCCCACCTACTCTAGTAGAAGAACCACATAATCAAGATAAAATCGGAGGATCATGCAAAGTAGACTACAACGTCCTAGCACATCTTAGGAAGTTGCGTGCCCGACTAAGCATCTACGACGCTCTGATCCTGTCAAAGGTGATGAGAGAATCTCTGGTTACAGCTTTGCTTGATCCAGATATTTGCTTAGATCAGTTGACTAGTACATCCTAAGATGAAGTTTGCTCATTGATAGAATAGTCAGGGGTAACTTTCACAGATGAAGACTTGCTGCTCGGTACCGCTGACCACAGCCGTCCGCTCTACATCTCCATCAACATCGGCAGATTTGTGTCATCTAGAGTTTTGGTGGATCCTGGGGCATCTCTTAACTTGATGAGCCTACAAACATTAGCCTATTTTGATATTGAAGCTCAAGAGGTTACGGCCGGTAAGATGATGTTAAGAGGATTCAACCAAAAGGGAGAAAGAGCCCTTGGATCCATTACATTACTTATGAAGGTTGGAGAACTCGTAACAACCGTTAAATTTCATATCATCGACGCTGAGACATCTTTTAATCTATTGGGTCGACCATGGATTCATGAGCACAATATGGTTCCATCATCCCTACACGAGTGTATCTACTTATGAAGGTCAGAGAACTCGTAACAACCGTTAAATTTCATATCATCGACGCCGAGACCTCTTTAACGCTCTATTAGGGTTGACCATGGATTCATGAGCACGTTCCATCATCTCTACACCAGTGCATTAAATACTGGGTCGACCGTGGATTCATGAGCACAATATGGTTCCATCATCCCTACACCAGTGCATCAAATATCACAAAGATGGTCAAGAAAATTGCATCAAAGGAGATCTACAACCATTTTCAGTACATGAAGTTGGTATCCATGAAGATGCGGCCTACTACGCGCCTCCAAAGAGGACTGTCTTCTCTCATGAAGTTATCACAAACAAAGATGAAGATTCATAAAAATCACAAGAAGGAAGCCATACAACTCCGCTTCAACAACCTTCTACCACTCCCTTACAACGAGTTGGTGGAGGTTCTTCTAGTTCACGCACCCGAGGTCGAGGCCGGGGACGCGAACATGGAAAGATCAGTTTAATTGTTGAACAGACTAGTCCAACTATCAACATTGGTGATGAAGACAGTTTTGAAGATGAAATAATGATGACGAAGTAGAAGAAACCTTAATATGAGATATCCCTAGAAGATACAGAGAGGAATGAATATTAAATATTGTATGATCGGATAAACCACTATGTGAATACTATGACCCTTACTCCGATTCTCCCCCAAAAGGTCGAGATTTTAGAGGTCAAGGAAGTTCGTAGTGTTGGTTCAAACCCGATCAAATTTTACCTTGCTTCTACCTCTACTGAGCTTGAAAAATATGTAAATTTGGATGTTGATTCTAATGAATTAATGGAAATGCCTACCTCTACTGAGCTTAAAAAACATGTAAATTTGGATGTTGATTCTAATGAATTAATGGAACAAAACATGTAAATTTGGATGTTGATTCTAATGAATTAATGAAATTGCCTTTTGGTTACTTCTCACCTTGTGTTCAGAAGTTAATTTTTGGATGGTGATTCTAATGAATTAATGGAATTGCCTTTTGGTTAGTTCTCGCCTTGTGTTCAAAAGTTAATTCAACAGGTCTAATGAATTAATGGAATTGCCTTTTGGTTACTTCTCGCATTGTGTTCAAAAGTTAATTCAACCTGGACAATGAATTAATGGAATTACCTTTTGGTTACTTCTTGCCTTGTGTTCAAAAGTTAATTCAACAAGGATGAATTAATGGAATTGCCTTTTGGTTACTTCTCGCCTTGTGTTTAAAAGTTAATTCAACAGCGTGAATTAATGGAATTGCCTTTTGGTTACTTCTCGCCTTGTGTTCAAAAGTTAATTCAACAGGTTTAATGGAATTGCCTTTTGGTTACTTCTCGCCTTGTGTTCAAAAGTTAATTCAACAGGGACACTTAACGAAACGAATGTCAAAAGATAAATTTCAAATTTTTGAAAAATTATGGAATGCTAAAAGTCAAACTCCCAATTCAAAAGAAGGTCTTGGATTTGGTACAGTTGGACCAGTTGATGATTCTGAATTTTGCATGGTTGTTACTAGTATGTCAGAAAAGGATTGTCTCGATATAGAGGACGACTCTACTGTCCCCCAGAATTTGAGGAAGAAATTAAATCCACTGTCGATGAATTGAAAGAGATTAACCTCGAGACCGAAGAACAACCCCGACCTACATTAATAAGTTCTCTACTTGATGACGAATAATCTACAGAATTGGTTAGACTATTAACAGAATTCAAAGATTGCTTTGCATGGAGCTACGATGAAATGCCAGGGTTGTCAGCAAAGGTTGCAGTCCATAAACTTGTGGTGGACAAGAATATAACCCTAGAAAAACAAGCTCCAAGGAGAATGTGCTTTGAAATAGAACAACGAGTCATCGCTGAAGTAAAGAAGTTGATAGATGCGTTAAAGAGGAGCAGTACCCCACGTGGTTGGCCAACATCGTACCTATTAAGAAGAAAAATGGACAGATCCGTATTTGTGTCAACTTCAGAGATTTGAACAAGGCATGTCCAAAAGATGAATTTTCACTGCCCATACCAGAAATGATGGTGGATATTGCTTCAACACATGAAATTTTGTCCTTCATGGACTGATCGTCGGGATATAACCAAATAATGATGGTTCCCGAGGATGCAGCGCTTACAGCTTTCAGAACACCGATTGGAATTTTCTGCTACACAGTGATGTCGTTCGACCTAAAGAATGCCGTAGGAACATATCAGCTGGTCATCAAAAGTAAACAGAAAATAGACTATTTGTATGATTTGAGGATCGTGTTTGAACGGTTACGACGATATGACCCTAAAATGAATCTTTTAAAGTGCGTCTTTGGTGTTACATCTAGAAAATTTCTAGGATTCGTTGTTTGTCATCGGGGAATCGATATCGACCCGAAAAAGATTAAAGCTATCTTGGAAATGCCTCCCTCTAAAACCTAGAAACAACTACGTTCCTTCCAGGGGAAGTTGGCATACCTAAGACGATTTATTTCTAATCTCTCACAGGTGTCAGCCTTTCTCGGCATTAATTAAAAAGGATGCCAAATTTATTTGGGAAGAAAAATGTCAGGTCAGCCTTTCTCGACATTAATTAAAAAGGACGCCAAATTTATTTGGGAAGAGAAATGCCAGTGGTCAGCCTTTCTCGGCATTAATTAAAAAGGATGCCAAATTTATTTGGGAAGAGAAATGCCAGCAGGCCTTTGAGGTTCTCGGCATTGATTAAAAAGGATGCCAAATTTATTTGGGAAGAGAAATGCCAGCGGGCCTTCGAGGACGTTAAACAATATTTAATGACACCTCCTATTTTGGCAGCCTCTATCCCGGGGAAACGGTTAATACTTTATACCGCGGCTTTGGATGACTCTCTTGGAGCCCTCTTAGCCCAAGTAAATGATGAGGGTAAAGAAAATGCACTCTACTACTTGAGTCGTGTCTAATACCATCGAAGGTAAGGTATCCACCTATTGAGAAGCATTGTCTAGCATTAATTTTTGCCGCTCAAAAGCTTAGACATTACATGATTTCTCATAAGATTACCCTGATTTTGAAAGTTAATCCATTGCAATATTTGATGACCTGACCAACACTCTCCAGACGTTTAGCGAGATGGTCAATGGTCTTATTGCAATTTGATATAACTTTTGTACGCCTCTGTGCTATCAAGGGACAGATACTAGCAGACTTTCTCACTGCACAGCCACTGCCAGCTGGGTCCTCTCTCAACGACGAGTTACCAGACGAGCAAATTCTACAGATGGAATTTTCTAGTGCACAGCGCTGGGAAATGTACTTTGATGGCACTTCTTTGGCATGGAAAGACAAAGGATCAGGCACAATTATACCAGGAAAAGATAGTTTGATCTTTATTACGCCAGATAAGGGTATGTTGAGGTTCTCATACCACCTGACAGAGCTGTGGACCAACAATGAAGCAGAATATGAAGGTTTAATGACCGTATTGGAAGTCGCAACTTCAAAGGATATAACAAACATTATCATTTATGGTGACTCTCAACTTGTCATCCAGCAAGTCCCCAAACAATACAAAATTCTGAAACCAAGACTAGTAGAATACCATCAGTACACAATGAAGCTCCTGGAGCAGATTCCTGAGGTGACTTTCTACCGGATTCCTCAAGGAGATAATGCCCATGCCGACGCTTTAGTAAAACTTGCTAAGGAAATGACATCTCCCCCGGAGGATTCCATCGAAGTCACGGTGCAAGGAAGACTAGTCTTGTCTTGAAATGACTTCAAAACTCTACACAAGCTTGGAAAAGAAGAAACAATAAATACAGTTGCAGACATCAATGAAGATTGGTGCAAGTCATTAACAGAATATTTGCATACTGGAAAGCTACCAGAAGACAAGTCTGAGGTGCATCAACATCACAAGAAGGGCCATGTCTTACGCCCTGGTGGGAAATGTTCTCTACAGAAGATCGTTCGACAAAATGTGGCTACGGTGTTTGAGCAGAGCCGAGGCACAAAATATTATCAAAGAAGTACATGCCGGATTGTGTGGCGCTCACCAGTTAGGACCAAAAATGAAAATGAAGATCAAAAGACTCGGATATTATCAGCCAACAATTATGTCCTATTGCATGGATACAGCTAGAAGATGTCACCAATGCCAAGTGCATGGGGTGGTCTTACAACAGCCTCCGAATGTGCTACACCCAGCTGTTGCCTCGTGGCCATTCGAGTGTTGGGGCACATACTTAATAGGTCCGATAAACCCTCCATCTTTCAAAGGACACAGGTTTATACTTGCCGCTACAGATTACTTCTCCAAATGGGCAGAGGCAGTACCGTTACGTGAGGTTACGACATAGCACGTCCTTCAATTTTTCAAAAGCCAAATTGTCTACCATTTCGGAGCACCGCGAAGAATAATCTAGAACAATGGGACAACTTTCAAAAGCACAAAGATCAACAATTTTGTCAGAAGATATGGGATAGATTGGAGATACTCTACAATTTACTATGAAAGATCAACAATTTTGTTCAGAAGACATGGGATAGATTAGAGATACTCTACAATTTACTATCCCAGAGCAAATGGTCTGACTGAACAGAAGACATGGGATAGATTGGAGATACTCTACAATTTACTATCCCAGAGCAAATGGTCTGGGTGAAGCTTTCAACAAGACACTGGTACAGATTTTGAAGAAAACACTGGATGAAAAAAAGAGGGGTTGGCATAACAAACTGTTAGAAGCCTTCTGGGCCTATCAGATGACTTTTAGGACTCCCACTCAGTGTACACCTTATATGCTTGTGTACGGGACCGAGGTCGTGCTAACGCTAGAAATCCAGACACCATCTCTCAGAGTCGCCGTTGCCAACCAACTTACAATGGGAGAAAGTGCAAAACTCAGACTTGAAGAACTGGAGAGTCTCGAGGGAAAACGATTGGAAGCACAACAAAATTTGGAGCTTTACCAAGCGAAGATGGTACAAGCCCATGACAAATTGGTCCACCCAAGGACATTCAAAATTGATGACCTCGTACTTGTGCTCAAAAGGCTTATTCTTGCACGCCGCAAAATAGGTGGAAAATTTAAGCCAACTTGGGAGGGACCATCTGCTGTTGAGAAGGTCTATACAAGAGGAGCTTACTAGTTAGTGGACTTCCAGGGTGAAAGACCCATGTTACCGATAAATGGACGATACCTGAAACCCTATTACGCAACCTGATGCTGCTCAATGCCGCTTACCTCTGCTTTCTTTGAAACTTCAAAACTTTGATTATTTTAGGATTATCTATGTGGCAAAATGTTTGTGACCGGGTCCAAAATTTTTGTAACAAAATTAACCTCAACATAAGAAAAAAATGTAACCAACTAAAATCAAACTTTGAAAACACATTTAAAAAAGATTAAATTAAATTTGATAAAAACAACAAGAAAATGAGATAAACCTGCTGAGTGGATACTTCCATTTTTGGAATTTTTTACTCTTTGTGCGCGCAACACAATCATCTTTATCTACCTTAACTCTCTTCACATTCCCATAGAATTTCACATTCTGCACAAAATCTCACAAAACTCTACAAGTCTTCTTCAACAAAATCAACCTTTCCACATGATACATTTCTACAAATTCAACATCACAAATCTTTTCGAATATTTTAATATACATTTTTGAATCAGTACCTAAATTCTAATTCCAATCTTTCGAGATCGATACCTAAATTTTGACTCTCTTCTCGGAATTGATACCTAAACTTCAATTCTTACATTTTTGAATCAGTACCTAAATTCTGATTCCCATCTTTTGGGATTGATACCTAAATTTTGACTCTCTTCTCGAAATTGATACCTAAATTTCAATTCTTACATTTTCGAATCAATACCTAAATTTTGATTCCCATCTTTCGAGATCGATACCTAAATTTTGACCCTCTCCTCGGAATTGATACCTAAATTTCTTTTCTCTCTTCTTCAAATTGATATCTACATTTCATTTCTCACATCTTTGAATTGATAATTACATTTCAATTCTCACATCTTTGAATTGATACCTACATTTCAAATCTCACACCTTTGAATTGATACCTACATTTCAATTCTCTCATCTTTGAATTGATACGTACATTTCAATTATCTCATCTTTGAATTCACACTTACATTTCAATTCTCACATCTTTGAATTGATACCTACATTTCAATTCTCTCATCTTTGAATTGATACTTACATTTCAATTCTCTCATCTTTGAATTGATACCTACATTTCAATTCTCACATCTTCGAATTGACCTACATTTCAATTCTTATTTCCGAATTAGTCCTAAACTTTTGATTCATTGCATTTGAGGTCGGTCCTTACATTCTGACACTCTCTTTTGAGAATTGACCAACATTTTAATTCTCATTTTTGAATCAGTCCTACATTTCTGATTCATTACACTCGAGGTCGGTCCTTACACTCCGACTCTCTCGCTCTCTCTCTCTTTTTGAATTGATATCTGAATTTCAATTCCCACCTCAGGATCAGCACTTACATTCTGACTCCCATCCTTTGAAAATCTTTGAAATTTCATAACTCAAAGTCCATTCTCCAATCCCCAGCAAGACCTACTTCTCAACTTGATTAAGCACACACCTCCTAATTCCCAAACAAAAAAAAATCGCACACACAACTCTACACATACTTCCGAGTCTTTTGACTTAGAAGTTTGTATTGTTTTTGTTGATCTCGTCAGCCAACGCCAATACACGCGGTGTGCTTGCCCACCACACCATACCTATTGGGGGTCCATTTGTTGACCTCACTTTCGGTTGAGGTTTAGTTTTTTCCTTTTTGTAGCCTAAGANAGCATCCTTCCGAAGCGGGCAACGGGATTTCAATTCCGATGACCGACAGCTTCTTACGGGGAAACCCCACACAAAAAATAGTGCCGACAGGGTCTTTTGACTTAGAAGTTTGTATTGGTTTTTGTTGATCTCGTCAGTCAACGCCAATACGCGCGGTGTGCTTTCCCACCACACCACACCTATTTGGGGTCCATTTGTTGACCTCACTTTCGGTTGAGGTTTAGTTTTTCCCTTTTAATAGCCTAAGGTCTAGCCATAGGATTTTCCTATTGACTATTCTTAAAAAACTAGACAAGGAACCCTCACCATTAGAAATTCTACCCTCTTCTCTACTCAACTTGGAGTTCCACATATTGGTCCTAGCCTCTAACATTTAGTAGGTGGGATCACTATGGGGGAAACTCAAGATGAGTCACCCTTAGGACTGTTGGACCTTAAGGTTAACCCTGGGTGTTGGTATTGAGCTAAGGCATTCACTACACTCACTACACTTATATACACCCACATTCACTCACAACCCTAAACTCAAATTTCTAGCCTAGAGCCCTTGATCTTTTGGGATACTCATTTAGATGGTTCCCTAAACCTACTAGCCCTAGGGCTATGGTTTGGCTAAGACCACTATGTAGAGGACCCAAAATGGGGTTTTGATTGGTCCATGGCCTGTCNTACACCCACATTCACTCACAACCCTAAACTCAAATTTCTAGCCTAGAGCCCTTGATCTTTTGGGATACTCATTTAGATGGTTCCCTAAACCTACTAGCCCTAGGGCTATGGTTTGGCTAAGACCACTATGTAGAGGACCCAAAATGGGGTTTTGATTGGTCCATGGCCTGTCGGTGATGATTGGTACCTCAACTATACCAAAATACCCATCTTGGCCTTTTGTCCTTAAAACACCCCCAAATTACCAAAATACCCCTCTTAGACCCAAAATTCCAAAAAAAATAAAAAATTCCCATAAAATCCCAATAAATCCTAAATATTCCTAATTTTATTTCTATTAACTACCACATGACCCAATTTGGTCAATTTGATCATCTTTAACCAAAATCCCCAAATTGCCCTTTAAAGACCCAAATTACCCTAAATCCAATTCAAATGTCCATCAATTTGACCTTAATTTGACCTCAATTTCAATCCTAAACTCAAATTAACTTTTTATATGATCACATTAAACCAAATCTAAGCCTAATTGGCCCATGATTTGAGCCTAATATTGATTTGGGTCAAAACCCCAATTTTGACCATATGACCTAATCTTACCAAATTGAATCCATACCCTAGTAAATTGACCCAAATTAATGTTTAAAAATCATGATAACATTCATATACATCAAAATCAACCATCAATTGGCCTTGATGAAGCCTCATATCTATTTTATTTTGGCCTAAATCCAAAATTCTCAAATTTACCCCCAAATTGGCTAAGTCCCAAAATTTCACTCAATTGATTGCCTTAACTTCCAAATTGGCATCCAAATCATGTTGAAAACTCTTCATGAGGTCCCTATTGACCTTTTACAATATTCAATTTGGACTTATCCCAAGGCTAACCCAAGCTAGACCCAAGCCCAGCCCAACATGACTAAATTGATTAAAGTTCAAGATTCCAACAAATTGACCCTTCAATTGAACTCAAAACCACTTCCATCCTGCACCAAAGTTGTTCTTTATGATCATCTACACCAAATGCAACCATTAATTCAGCCAATTGACATGGCTAATGTATCCCAAACCCAAGTTTTCGTCATTTGCACCCACTTGGACCCATGCACTAAATGTGACCAAAACACCCTAAAGTCACCAAATTCGGACCAAAGGTCTTGAACTTAGTGACCAGTACGAACACCATGAAATCACCTAAATCAAGAAATGGACCAAAGGTTGAGTTGGACTTAGTGACCAGTCCAAATACCATGAAATCACCTAAATCAAGCCATGGACCAAAGGTCCCCCCCTGTGACCAGTCCAAACACCATGAAACCACCTAAATCAAGCCATGGACCAAAGGTCCCCCAAATTAAGGGATCTTATTTCCAAAAATGAACATGCTTAGAGCCATGGACCAAAGGTCCCCCAAATTAAGGGATCTTATTTCCAAAAATGCACATGCTTAAGGCATGGACCAAAGGTCCCCCAAATTAAGGGATTTTATTTCCAAAAATGCACATGCTTAAGATACTGGACCAAAGGTCCCCCAAATTAAGGGATCTTATTCCCAAAAATACACATGCTTAAGATATCTGGACCAAAGGTCCCCCAAATTAAGGGATCTTATTTCCAAAAATGCACATGCTTAAGATATCTTTGCCAAATCAAAGCACATTTGCATTAAATTATTGTGATGGATTCCTCTGGGCTCTCTCAGCTCCTAGCAACCTCCCCCTGGCCGGTCGGCCAACCTAGTTGCCGAAAAAGCTCAAAACCAAGAGCCACCCCATGGCACATCACCTAATTCAAACCTAGAGGCCAGCTCATCGAAATCAAATTCAGCTCCTCTGCCCTCCACCTAAGCACCACAATGCACCCAAACTTATGCCCTGAGAGCCACCCCATGAACTGCCCTCCACCTAAGCACCACAATGCACCCAAACTTGTGCCCTGAGAGCCACCCCATGGCCAGTTTTATAAAAACCACCTAAGCACCACAATGCACCCAAACTTATGCCTTGAGAGCCACCCCATGGCCATTTTTATTTAAAATCACCCCTAAGCACCACAATGCACCCAAACATTTGCCCTGAGAGCCACCCCATGACCATTTTTATAAGAACTCACCTCCACGGCCATGGGAGGTAATGCACCCAAACTTGTGCCCTGAGAGCCACCCCATGTCCATTTTTATAAAAACTCACCTCCCACGACCATGAGAGGTCCTGAGAGCCACCCCATGACCATTTTTATAAAAACTCACCTCCCACGGCCATGGGAGGTGTGTTGAAATTTTCCTATAGAGGCCTCTCCAAACTTCACACAGAGCTTCCTTAAGATCCCCTCAGTGCATTCCGACCATTTTCCCTCGCCCATTCCCATTGCCGGAGCTAAATTTTGAGCTTTAAACCTTGCCGGAAACCAGGACAGAACTCAACACACCTCCACAGTCCACCAAACTCAAATTAACTTCGCCCACACCTTCAAAACAGTGAAATAAGCCAAAAACTCATAAAATCCCCCTCCCACAGAGCCTCTATCATAGCTCTAGACTAAAACCAAATCCGTACGTGATCAAATTTTTACTTAGGCCTTACACCAAGACAAGGGACTCAATCCCTAGCCTCCTAGGACCCCAACGAACGTGTCGAACCCCTCTGATCGAAGCTTCACTTCTCAGAGCAAAGGTATAAAACCTCACCACATCGCGAATCTATTTTGATTCTCCATTTAATTAAGCTTAATTTGATTGCCTGATTACCGTATGGATATCTTTGTCTCACTTAGACGAGTCAATAGGATCAAACCCGAGGTGATTTGGTTGAGTGTAGGCTAAGACCTTAGGGTTTTAGTGTGGACGGTCACGAGATCATTCTATCAGGGACGATGATGGGGAGTTGTTTGATCGCGTGTGTATCACATGGATGGCCAAGATCGAGCCGGACGACGCCTCGGGGCATAAACAGCNAATAATTTTTAAAAGGCTAAAAATGAGTTTTCACTAAAATAATTCTAATAAATCAAGAAAAAAATCAAAAAATTATTAAATTTGCTCCTCTGAGTCCCCTAACCTTAGGGAGATTTTTCAAAAATTCAAAAATTAATTTTCACCACCTAAAATATTTTGTTTTTATTAAATAACCAAGAACTTAAAAATAATTCTAGTAAATCACACAGAATTCAACAAATCATGAATTTTTGTCTAAAGGCATTTCTGGTCTAAATCTACCTCTAGTAAAAATTTAAAGGGATGAGAATTTACCTTGGTCAAGTTAGGAATTTTTTTCGAAAAATCCTATTTTTGCATTAGTATAATTATATAAATTAAATTAAATTTTGAAAAACCACATTTTCTCCTCTGATGTCTCAATTAACCCATGAATGAGGTAGGATAAAATTTCAAAGTCATTTGAATTGAATTTGACAAATTATCAAGTGTTAAAGAGCCTTAGGGGCAAATGTGTAATTTTGGAAATTTTGCCTTAATTAACATTTAGGATTAAGTCAAGCTTATGGGCAAATGTGTAATTTTGGAAATTTTGCCTTAATTAACATTTAGGCTTAATTCAAGGAGGGGGGAATGGGTAACCTCTGATCTTAATCAATTTATTTGATGTTTGAAACACAAAGGGGTTAATTTGTAGAANACTTTGTGTAGAAAAATCACAAAAATAAAATAAAAATACCCTCTTGCTCAGTGAACAGAGGAGAAAAATATGAAATAAATTTCAATACCATTTCATGCATATTTTGTTTTTAATTAATTAAACACTATTTTGAGTCATTTAATTCTTCATGCATATTGGCACATCACCTTGGCTTGAAATTTTGGCATGTTGTAGCCTTTGTCAAGGGAAATATCCTCTGATTTTTCTAAAGTCAGAAGATGTTCCGATACAAAGATCCATATTTTTCAAGTTATTCCACATTATTTTTTTAAAATGATCATGGAAATTAGCATACTGATTAGAAAATCCTAAGAAAATTTTAAAAGGTCCACAACTACTAGAAAATCTGTTGGAAATAATTTTATGGGTCAAGTCATTTAAAATATTATTAAATTTTACAAACACAAAATTACTAAAATAATTAATTTTGGAAAACATAAACATTAGATGACTTGACTTTTGATCTCCACTGTGGTTTATGATCCAAAGAACTCAACATAAAAATTTCAAAATATTTTAAATTCATTTGATAACTTTAATTGATTTTTAAAGCTAACTACCACTTTTGACACTTAAATGATTTTTAAAAAAAAAAGTGTAACTCAAGAAATTATGAAATTTAGTTTTTCGAGTTCTCTGTGATCAGGGATATTTTATAAAAACAAAATAATATTTATAATAAAAACTTGATTTTTAGCCTATTTTAAATACTTAAATAATTAAAA
>JXCR01134219.1:0-12047 GCA_002079205.1 Phalaenopsis hybrid cultivar | reverse complement strand
TATTCAATATATAAGAAAGCATCATGCTCCTTGTCAAGAAATTATAGTGAATGGATAAAGTGAATCAGTTCAAATTATATTGTGCAAAATAGGAGCATACCTATTCTTTACCCTTTGGTCAAGGCATAAAGAACATTGACTAATCCTATGCTTGTTTATTAAATTTGTGCCTAGGCTAGGAGGATATCGGTTCTCACTTTGGAGCTCTCACGTTTCCCTCGCTTGAGGGCTAACATCTACATTTCAGCACCCAAATGATAGGACAAAATTGAGATTTTAGTCTCTCAATCTAAAATCTCCAATTTTACGCCCCATAATATTATTTTCCTATTTATTTGCACCCAACTTCTAAGCCAATCTCCAATTCTACGCCCGATAATATTATTTTCCTATTTATTTGCACCCAACTTCCAAGGTTTCCAAATCTATGCCCGATAATATTATTTCCCTATTTATTTGCACCCAACTTCCAAGGGCTTAACCTCCCTAAATCTTGGATGTAATCTTCACTTTAGTTGTAAAACTCAACATATTTTAACAAATTACTCCCTGAATCTTGGATGTAATCTTCACTTTAGTTGTAAAACTCAACATATTTTAACAAATTTATTGGCCAGATTGAAGATCTTCACTTTAGTTGTAAAACTCAACATATTTTAACAAATCAATTGGTCAGATTGAAAGAATTAAGATCAAAGTGAAAAGATCATCACAATTTCTTAAACATTTTCATGGCTTCACCAATTAAGATCGAAGTGAAAAGATCATCACAATTTTTTAAACATTTTCATGGCTTCACCAATTCAATTCACCACTTCATAAATCTCGAGACAAGGAGAAAGACAGAGAAAACTACTCAGATCTCACGGGGAAAATGCAACAAAACTCAGAATTCATATATAAAATCAAAGTCATACAAAATTNGCAACAAAACTCAGAATTCATATATAAAATCAAAGTCATACAAAATACAACAAGTAAATAATTTATCTCTAAATTCTCCCCAAGAACACTCCTCGAAGTTCCTTTGAATCTCTTCCTTTCTTCACAGCACACAGAATTCCTCTTCGAATCAGCAAGGAGGAAGAAATCTCTCACTTTCCCTCCACTCTTACAATCTCACAAAGAATTCCTCACAATTTAGAATCTCTACAATTGTTTCACACTTCAATTTTGAGTCTTCCCCCTTTCCAGGCTCTCCAATAATTGGCAAAAAATAGTCTTTTAAAGTTGTGGATGAGCTTTCCTAAGAGTTGCCTAAGCATCTCTTCAAAATTTGGCCTTATCCAAAGCCTGATTAGGCATAACCGNAATTCAACAAGTAAATAACTTATCTCTAAATTCTCCCCAAGAACACTCCTCGAAGTTCCTTTGAATCTCTTCATTTCTTTACAGCACACAGAATTCCTCTTCGAATCAGCAAGGAGGAAGAAATCTCTCACTTTCCCTCCACTCTTACAATCTCACGAAGAATTCCTCACAATTTAGAATCTCTACAATTATTTCACACTTCAATTTTGAGTCTTCCCCCTTTCCAGGCTCTCCAATAATTGGCAAAAAATAGTCTTTTAAAGTTGTGGATGAGCTTTCCTAAGAGTTGCCTAAGCATCTCTTCAAAATTTGGCCTTATCCAAAGCCTGATTAGGCATAACCGCCGAGCTTGTCGTCGGCGGCCTCGATGGCGCCGTCGGTGGACCTTCTTAATGAATTAATTCTAGAGTCTTGGGAAAATCTCGCCGTCGCGCCGACGGCAGGGTCGATGGCGCAGTCGACGCCCTAGTTCAATTCTGCACATTTTTNGGCATAACCGCCGAGCTTGTCGTCGGCGGCCTCGATGGCGCCGTCGGTGGACCTTCTTAATGAATTAATTCTGGAGTCTTGGGAAAAACTCGTCGTCGCGCCGACGGCAGGGTCGATGGCGCAGTCGACGCCCTAGTTCAATTCTGCACATTTTGGTTCTTTTCGCTCCAAATTCGCTCTTTTTTGCATGTTTTTGCTCCAATGACCCTAATTCATCATTCCTACAACAAAATATCAAAAATACCTTTCTTTAAGGCGCAACATCATCAAAAACAATATAAAATATGTATGAAAATTTCAACATATTTTTTTTTGCTAAAAAATCTACATGGAATAATTCGCCATGACAAAGTTGACCCTTTACCATCATTCATAAAGAGGATGATTAAAATATTGGCGACTTAGTGTATCTTACCAGCAGATTGCATTCCCAATGGCTGCATAGTTAATATCTACAAGGCTAGTGACTATATTCCTTCGCATGTCAATCATCATGATTTTGCGAGACCATTATGTATGATTTCATTCATCAACAAATGCACATTATGTTCGGGATGAAAATTCAAATTTTCAGTGATGGAGAATTTTGAGGTTATGTGGAGATCCCTTTACCTGTAGGATCAGTTTTGGTTCTGAAAGGGAACGGTGTTGATGTAACTAAAAATTGCATCCCTGGAGTACTATACCCAAGAGTTTCTATAACCCTCGAGAGAATGAATGAAGACAAGGTGCCATTCCGTTTTAGGCCTGATCCTGAGATAGAGAACTTGTACCCTTATGAGCTATAAGTTATTTAAAGATAGCACACCTCAATATATATTTAGGAGAAGTTTCTTCTATTTTTCTCATAATATGTTAGAAGGTGAGGCTACTCTTATAGCGTACCATTTTGACATGGATACTGGCAGTAGAACACCAGTTGGATGATACGCAGATTGAATTCAGTTATATGTATCTAGTATTGACGTATGGAAGAACATTTAGATGTATAGATCATTTTCATATAGTTCCAAAAGATGTTTCGATCATGTCCTCTTAAATGGAATCAGACAGTATTATATTTAATACTAGATTACGTTACTGATATGACAGTTCAAAGAGAATATGTTGAAATTTCTTTTCACAATTGTAAATACAAATTTGGGCAATTGATTGAGAAAAAAAATAAATTTGATTTGTCTCGATTCTGAGAAAGGCTAAAAAGCAAGAACGATGTAAAAAATAACATTTAACACTCAAAATATATAAATATATACATATATAAAACTAATTAACAACAAACAACAAAAACACTCTTCAAAATCATAAAAATTCCAATGAAATAGAATTTTTTCTTTTTTTCTCACCACAAATTGATTTTTCCTACATTTCTATGAATTTTGTCTTTTATTTCACAATCTTATGAACTTTACAAATTTCACATTTCCATAAATCTTTGGATTCGTCATGTTTCATACCTCATTTATACACGATTCTTATACAATTACACATGATTCTTCACATCTTTATAAATTCATACGACTATTACATTTTTACACAATCTTACATGATATTTCGCATTTCTGAAACAAATTCTTATATTCACGATATTTCTGAGTCGGTGCGAAGATTTCGATTCTCATTTTGGGGTTGGTACTCACATTCTCATTCCCATCTTGGAGTTAGTACCCACATTCTGATTCTCATCCTGAAGTTTGGCGTAATTTCCTTAATAGTTGTCATTCTCTGACTAGATCTAGTTCGAACATAATGTCCCTGGCAGTAGCCCAAACTGGTATAGTCTTTTCCTGAAGTTTGGCATAATATCCTTAATGGTTGCCATTCTCCGACAAGATCTAGTTTGGGCGTAATGTCCCTGGTGGTACCCCGAATAGGTATAGTATTTTTCTTGGAGTTTGGGTAATGTCCTTAATGGTTGTCATTCTCCGACTAGAACTAGTTCGGACGTAATGTCCTTGGCGGTAGCCCGAACTAGTGTAGTCTTTTCTTGGAGGTTGGTGTAATGTCCTTAATGGTTGTCATTCTCCGAATAGATTTAGTTCGGACGTAATGTCCCTGACGGTAGCCCAAACTGGTATAGTCTTTTTCTTGGACTTTGGATCGTTAATGGTTGTCATTCTGCGACTAGATCTAGTTCGGACGTAATGTCCCTGGCAGTAGCCCAAACTGGTATAGTCTTTTTCATGGAGTTTGGCGTAATTTCTTTAATGGTTATCATTCTCCGACTAGATCTAGTTCGGACGTAATGTCTCTAGTGGTAACTCAAAATGGTATAATCTTCCTCCTTGGCGTACTGTCCTTAATGGTAGCCATCTTTGACTAAATCTAGTTTGAACGTAATGTCCCTGGCGGTAGCCCGAACTAGTATAGTCTTTTCTTGCGATTTAGCATAATGTCCTTAATGGTTGTCATTCTCTAACTAGATCTAGTTCATATGTAATGTCCCTAGTGGTAACTCGAACTGGTATAGTCTTCCTCTTTGGCATAATGTTTTTAATGCTAACCATCTTTGGCTAGATCTTGTTCGAACGTAATGTCTCTGGCGGTAGCCCGAACTGGTATAGTCTTTTCTTGGGGTTTAGTGTAATGTCCTTAATGGTTGCCATTCCTTGACTAGTTCTAACTCGGATGTAACTTTCTCAGCAATATTTTGAGTTGTTCTAGTTCCTCTGTTTCTCTTAGGTTGGGTATGGAGTTTTACTTCTAACCCGTAATGAATCCCAAGACAACAGATGATATTTTTTTCAGGCTGTTCTAACTCGGATGTAATTTCCCCAGTGGTATTATGAGTTTTTCTAGTTCCTCTGTTTCACTTAGGTTGGGTATGGAGTTTTACTTCTAACCGAGTAATGAATCCTAAGATCACAAACAACATTTCTTTGACTAGTCTAAGTTCGGATATAACTTCCCCAGATGTATTCCGAGTTGTCCTGGTCACTTCCCGTTTCGCTTACATTTGAGGAGAAGTCCGCTTTGACTCTGTAATAAATCCTAAGACAGCGGACAACATTTGTTTGACTAGTTTCAGCTTGGATATGACTTCCCCAGCGGTATTTCAAGTTGATATAGCCTTTTTGCTTCACTTATTTATCTACATCCTTTGGGATAAGGTTTAATCTTGGTTCTTCCTCCATAGATTCTTTGATATTATTGTCAAATGTTGAATCTTTCCTTTGCATGTATTTCAAAAGTCATTTGAAAATTCAAATCCACGACAGCAATATCAAAATATAAATGCTAATCCCCAACAAAAATCCTACTTCATTGAATATCTATCTCAATCTTTGATTTGTCTTAAGTATGGTTACTTGGACATTCTTTCGAGATGTTGCTGATCGTTTTGGTCAAAACCAATAGGTTCGTCTTGCTTGTGTAGCACACCACACCTATTGGGACTCTATTGTTGACCTCATTTTGAGGTCTTTCTTTCTTTCCCTCTTTCTAGAGCCTAAAATCTAGCCTTAGAGTTTCCTATTTGGCTTTCCTAGAGGACTAGACTAGGACCTATAATATTTAGAAATTCAAGCCATTTCTTCACTCTTTAAAGTTACATATGAAAGAGGTACATGCCAGATAAGGGTATGCTGAGGTTCTCATACTACCTGACAGAGCCTTGTACAAATAATGAAGGAGAATATTAAGCCTTAATTACTGAGTTGGCATTAGCAATCTTGATTGATATAACAGATGTTGTTATCTATGGTGACTCACAAATCGTCATCCAACAAGTAGCCGGACAATACAAGATTTGAAATCAAGGATAGCAGAACACCATCAGTACACGATGAAGCTGCTGGAATAGATCACCAATGTAACTTTCTATTGGATTCCTTGGGGAGATAATGCCCCAGCTGACGCCTGGCAAAGCTTGCAAAAGAATTAGCATGTCCCTCGGAGGATTCCATTGACATTACAGTACAAGGAAGACAAGTTTTATCTCGAATCAACCTCAATAATCTACACAAGCTTAGAAAGAAGAAGAAACAATGATTGCGGTTGCTGATATCAATGAAGATTGGCATAAGTCAATAATAGAATATTTGTAGACTAGAAAGTTGTCGGAAGACAAGTCAGTAGCACACCACATCACAAGAAGGGAAATGTCATACGCCTTAGTGGGTTATGTCATCTACAGAAGATTGTTTGATCAGATGTGGCTATGATGTTTAAGCAAAGCAGCTGCACAGAATATTTTGAAAGAGGTACATGCCAGATTGTGTGGCACTCACCAATCAGGACCACAAATGAAAGTGAAGATCAAGAGACTCGGATATTCTTGGCCGGCAATGATGTCTGACTGCATGGATACATCCAGAAGTTATCACCAGTGCCAAGTTCATTGGGTGGTCTTGCACCAACCTCCAAAAGTGCTACACCTAACCGTTGCTTCGTGGCCATTTGAGAGTTGGGGCATGGACATAATAGGTCTGATAGACCCTTCGTCTTCCAAAGAACACAGATTTATTCTTGTCGCTACATATTACTTTTCCAAATGGGCAGAGGCAGTGTCGTTACCAGAGGTTACAATACAGTACATCCTTCCGTTTTTCAAAAGCCAAGTCATTTACCGTTTTGGAGTTCCACACAGAATAATCTCCGACAATGGGACAACCTTCAAAAGCACAAAAAACAACAATTTTCTAAAACGACATGAGATAGACTAGAGATACTCTACAATTTACTATCACAGGGCAAATGGCTTAGCCGAAGCCTTAAGAAAGACACTCGTATAGATTTTGAAGAAGACACTAGATGAAAACAAAAGAGATTGGAATAACATATCGATAGAAGCCTTATGGGCCTACCAGAAAACGTTCAGGACTCCCACTTAGTGTACAGNTCGCTACATATTACTTTTCCAAATGGGCAGAGGCAGTGTCGTTACCAGAGGTTACAATACAGTACATCCTTCAATTTTTCAAAAGCCAAGTCATTTACCGTTTTGGAGTTCCACACAGAATAATCTCTGACAATGGGACAACCTTCAAAAGCACAAAAAACAACAATTTTCTAAAACGACATGAGATAGACTAGAGATACTCTACAATTTACTATCACAGGGCAAATGGCTTAGCCGAAGCCTTAAGAAAGACACTCGTATAGATTTTGAAGAAGACACTGGATGAAAACAAAAGAGATTGGAATAACATATCGATAGAAGCCTTATGGGCCTACCGGAAAACGTTCAGGACTCCCACTTAGTGTACAACATACATGCTCGTGTACGGGTGCAAGGACGTACTACCGCTAGAGATCCAAATGCCATCTCTCAGGGTTGTTGTCGCCAATCAACTTACAAAAGAAGAAAGTGCAAAATTTGGACTTGAAGAATTGGAAAGTCTTGAAGGAAAATGACTAGAAGCATAATAACATCTGGAGCTTTACGAGGCGAGGATGGTACAAGCTCATGACAAATTGGTCCGCCCAAGGACATTCAAAGTTGGTGACCTTGTTCATGTTCTCAAAAGGCCCATTCTTGCACGCTGCAAGATAGGTGAAAAATTTGAGCCAACTTGGGAAGGACCATTTATCGTAGAAAAAGTTTATACAGGAGAAGCCTACCAACTAGTGAATTTTTGAGGCGAAAGACCCATGTTATTGATCAACGGACGATACTTGAAGACATACTATGCAACTTGATGCTACTCGGAATTACCTTTTTGTAATTTAAATTTTTCTGGGGTTATTTATTTGGCCAAACGTCTGTGACTGGGTCCAAAACTTTATAATAAAATTAACCTCAATAAAATTAAAACTTTGAAGCTACATACTTTAATTTTCTCTTTTCTACCTTAAAAGCTCGATATTTTACTAAATTAAACAAAAATATATACTCATAAATAAATAATTTTCTCACCAACATAAACTAAAATTTTCTCTAATAAACACTTTGTCTTGTTTTTGTTCTTGCTAAATTTCAGCACATTGATATTTTTCCTGTCGTTTGCAGAGAAAATGTCAGGACAGAAGCTAATTTTTGCATTTAAAGATGGTTGAAACCTCACACTTAACGAGGAAAGCGCACCGTAGGGTGGTACCATAGACTTTGACATGGACTTCAGTCAAGTCGACATGGACTATGAGGGTCTTCTGATGGACGTGGTTAGCCGTAGAGAAAAAGAAGGGCTACCATCGCTGTTGAAGATTGGCACCAGGGAGAATTCCTCACTTAAGGGGAAAAATGTGATAGTACATCAAGATCTGATGGAGGGGACTAGTCGCCTGCCATCTATGATAACTGCACCAACCGGAGGCCTATTCACTACTAATGAAGAAAGGCTTTCGGATGCAACGCTGCGAAGAACTCAACGCAGAACCGCCAACCGCCAAAAATATAGAGCCTTCTTGTGTAAAGAAAGAAGACACCAACAAAAGGTAGAAAATTTACTTACCCCTATTCCAGATGGGAAAATCTACGATCCAGATAAGAGAGAGACTTCATCTAGCTTGCCTGTCACAGAGGATGAGTCCGAGTTTGCTATAGAGCCGGAGATACCAAGAGTTTCAGACGATCTTTGTGCAGGTTGCCCAACATGCAACGCCAAAATTCCTACACGTACACCAGTTACATGGGCATTTGTGGAATGCTTAGAATGCAATGTTATCCATCTAGAGTGTTACAGTACTCTTGAGGAGTACACATCTGCCGATGATAGATTTCAGGTCATTGATCACCCAATGGGCTAGTCATATCCCGCTGAATATAGAGACAGCACCAGCCTGGTTTTCTGCAATATTGAAATGAGGGAGCGTCCTCGAAATCCGCTGATCATCACCACGGCAGAATACTACAAAATGAGTAAAGTGAACAAAAGGGAATTTGAATTCTATGAAGAAGTTCAATGAAGGTTTGGTAATATACTGGAAGGCTTGGAACTGTTTACCAGAGTCTTCTCCGAAAGTGAGGAAAGAAGAATTCTTGACTGCATCTTCGATCTAAGAGATAGGGGACTAGTAGGCCTTCTGATGGAAAGAACCTATTTTGAGCTACGGAAATGGATGTGTGGAAAAGGTAGAATCACCATACAATGTGGTTGTTATTACAATTTCATCTAAGAAAAACACTGAAATCACCTAGGGATTTTGAGAAACGATGAGGTGGACCTGCTACCTCCAATGATAAAATGGATGATCAAGAGAATGGTCCGATGGAGCATACTTCCAGCCTACTGTATTTCCAACAGCTATATCATCAATATATATGATGAAGGCAACTACATTCCCCTACATATAGACCATCGTGATTTTGTGAAACCTTTTTGCACGGTCTCCTTTATGAGCAAAAGAAACATTTTATTTGGAAAAGAAATAGATGTCATTTGCCCCGACAAGTTCAAAGGATCCGTAGAGATTCCGCTACTAGTGGGTTCAGTGCTGGTTCTTAAAGGAAATGGAGCAGACATCGCCAAACATTGCATTCCAGGGGACGACACCGCAGGGTGTCTGTAACTTTTCAAAGAATGGATGACAGCAAAATGCCATATAGATTCCAGCCAGATCCAGAGTTGAAAGAACTACTGACTTACGAGCTATGAGAGGGCTCCACCTCTAAGCACATGAAAAGGGAACTCTTTTCTTGGAGCATCTTTTAGTAGGTCAGCTCGATCAGGAGCTCACCCGACCAGAGATGGACATTCATGGGATACCTTTTATACTGCGTTTTGACAAAGCAGATATGATGATAAATGTACCGGATATGCTCAGGTTGTGATATGTACCGAGCATGAGATATTTTCAGATGTACTTTGATGCATTCAACATATTGTACCTTTTGAGGCTTTGGTCTGTACTCAATCTATAACCCTTGTTGAAGTAGATTAAGAAATCTCTTTTAGAATTTTGTTTGTTTGTTCAATTGCCCTTTTGTGCGATGGATAAAGAGCCATAGAACCATACGTTTGTTCTGAACCACAAAAAACAAGAAACAAAACAATAAAAACTTAATAATAAAGTTCAAATAAAACACTCTTTTAAAAATCAATCAACCAACAAAAAATTAAATTTTGGAAAACATATTTTGAAATTAAACGTGATAAAAACAACAAGTAAAATGAAAATAAATCTGTTGAGTTGTTTCTCTCGATTTTGATGTCTCTTACTCTTTGCTCACGCAGCGTGAGCCTCCTTGTCTGCACTAAATATCACAAAATTTCACATATCTTCCTCACCAATGTTAGCATTATCACATGACACATATCTATGGGTTCAACACCACAAAAACTTTGTAAATTTCAATTCTCATTTTGTAATCAGTCCCTAACTTCTGATTCCCTCCTTTCGAAGTTGGTCCCTAACTTTTGATCCTCTTTTTAAGATTAATCCTTAAATTTCAATTCTCATTTTAGAATCAGTCCCAAAATTTTGATTTCCTCCTTTTGAGGTTGGTCCCTAACTTTTGATCCTCTTTTTGAGAATGATCCTTAAATTTCAATTCTCATTTTGGAATCAGTCTCTAACTTCCAATTCCTTCTTTTTGAGGTCAGTCCCTTACTTTTGATCCTCTTTCTGAGATTGATCCCTAAATTTCAATTCTCATTTTGGAATCAGTCCCTAACTTCTGATTTCCTCCTTTTGAGGTTGGTCCATAACTTTTGATCCCGTTTTTTAGATTGATCCTTAAATTTCAATCCTCATTTTGGAATCAGTCCTAACTTCTGATTCCCTCCTTTTGAGATCGGTCCCTAACTTCTGATCCTCTTTTTGAGATTGATCCTTAAATATCAACTCTAATCTTGGGGTCGGTAGCTAAATTATGATTCCCTCTTTTGGAGGTCAGTACCTAAATTCTGACTCTCTCTTTCTCTTTTAAAATTGATACATAAATTTCAATTCTCATTTCACGGTCAGTACCAAAATCTGATTCCCTCTTTTTGAGGTCGGTACCTAAATTCCAACTCGTCCTTATTGGAATTGATGCCTAAATTCTATTCCCACCTCGGAGTAAATACTTAAATACTCACTCCCCTCCTCCGAAACCACCTAAAACTTGATAATTTCAAACCTACTCTCCAAAAATCCTCAAATTCACCCAAAATACCCAAACTTATTCAAAAATCATCTCAAACCCTTTGAAAATACCCAAATTGACCAAAATCACCCAAAATTGCCAAAACTACCAAAATACCCCCAAATTTGCAAAAATTACAAAAATACCTTGGCAGCCCAAACTTTCCCAAAACCTCCAAAATTACTTCAAATGTCTCCAAAAACAATTTTCACCCTTCAATTGAACATAATTTGTCCAATTTGACCATTTTGACCAAAACCCCCAAATTGCCTTTAAAGACCAAATTTCCCCAAATTCATCACAAATGTCCATCAATTTAGACCCAATTTCCCTCAATTTCAGTTCTAAACCCAAATTCACCTTTCATATGACCAATCTAAACCAAATCCAAGCCTAATTGGCCCATGTTTTGAGCTCAATTTTGATCCAAATTAAAACCCCTATTTTCATCATATGACTTAATCTCACCTAATTGAACCCCATAGCCTATTCAATTTGCCCCAATTTGGAATCTAAAATCTTCATAACACTCCTACACACCAAACTGAACTTTTAATTGGCCTTGTCCAAGCCTCAATTTTACGTAATTTTAACCTAAGTCCAAAAATCCCCAAATTTTTCCAAATTGGCTATATCTCCAAATTCCAACAAATTGAGTGCCCTAACCCCAAAATTGACACTCAATTTGTCTTAAAAACTCTTCATGACATTCCTATAAACCATTTTCAACCATCAATTTGGACTTAGCCCAACCTAGACCCAAGTTTAGTCCAACATGCCCAAATTGACCAAAATCCCAAAATCCTTCAAATTGAGATTCCAATTGACCTTAAAATTACTTCAATCTTTCACCAAAAATCTTCATGACAATAATCTACACAATTTGGATCAATCAATTGGGCTCAAAATCATGGATAGCCTATCCCAAACCCAACTTTCACCCATTTGGACCGCAGTTGAACCCATGCACAAAATTGACTTAACCATGTCTAAGCCACCAAATTAATGACCCCACATCCACCAAATACACCCTATGGACTAGGCTAAACCCACCTAGACCAGCCAAAGTGAGCTATGGACCAATGGTCCCTTGATTTAAGGGATTTCACCTCATATTTGGCCTAAACTCAAATATCTCCTCCATCATAACTTTCCCTTAGGATTCAACCATTATTAAGCACCCTCTGACCTCCCTAGCCCAAGAAGTGACCATACCCTGGCCAGCCACCAGAAACAGCCA
>JXCR01134214.1:75290-86835 GCA_002079205.1 Phalaenopsis hybrid cultivar | reverse complement strand
CCATTTTGGGCTTCCTCATGTCGGTTTCATCCTTCTAAGTACTAGAAGTCGATACCACACACGCGAAACTCCAAAAGAGAACGGAAGTAGGTCGAACTAAAACGAGGCGGGCACCACTTCTAAGGTTCTAAGATAGTCGCAGGAAGACCCCTAAGGCTATATCCTAACTCCTACGAGAAATACTAGACCTCACGAAAATTGAGGTCAACAGTGAGCTAAGGTATTAATGAGATAGCGTGAGATTCACACATCGATTGCAAGTTAAGGCACATTAAGATAGGGGTAATATGAGAAAGTGAGGAGAGATGTGTGAATTGGGACTTTAAATGTAGGGATTGAGTCAGTCTACTTAGCATTTTACGGTTCGGTTTATTACAATGGAGCCTACTTATATTCCGACATGCTAGCCTAAAAGGAAAGTAGATGTTTCTACTATATAGCTATTTTAGGAAATTACCCGGTAATTTTTTTATCAATCTAAAAATACTAGAATAACTCTTTTGACATTCATCGACTAGTTAAGCTCTTCCCTTATTTAGAGTTTCCCTCCCTCAGTTTGAACGGGGATGGTGGAGAATGAATTGTTGAACTTTAAAAGAAAATAATTTTTTTTAAAATTATTAATGTTGTTAATTAGTTTAATTAAACTTAATTAATATTAAATCCTCAAATATTTGTATGCTTCCGTTCTCATTCGATGACATAACCGTTCATGTTTCTGTCTGAAGTAAAAGCGGCACGATAGGCTTGGTAACTTCTCATTTCCGCATCTCTAACCTTCCGCTTTTGTGTTAGTTTATCCATGCCACTTCTTCCCTACTCGAAACCGTTTGTCTTTCTGTCACTCATTTTATGGTCATGCACGATGCCCTCTCTCGCAATCAACTCTCCGTTCACCCTCTTGTTCGAAAGTCACACAACCTAATGACAAATCCTCTACCTATTTTCTCGGTGTTTCTTCTTCTTTGTTCACACACCACAACTTTTTTATTCAAACTAATCCTTCACTTTCTTAGTCGTTCTTTTTCTCAGTGAGTATAAAACCAAGTCCCTCTGTTCAGAAAGCTACAAGCCGCCTCCCTCTTCATCTATCTTTTGCCATGGAGAACACTACACCATTTTGCTACAGGATTGATTCGATCATCTCCATTGTCTCTCGCCTCGTTGCAAACAAAATTGCAAGCCTTTTGCAATTCCATGTCTTCCTCCATCGCCCTCGCTTCCTTGTGCGTTCCGTGTGCCCGAAACCTTCATGTTATAGTTGCAATTGGATAGTCGGGAAAGAAAATTTGGGATTTCGACATACAGAGACTTAAATTTTCATTTCTAATTCCATCCCTTCTTTCTCTTCCATCTTCTCCACACCGAAGTCATCATTGGGATTTCATCATTGATTGCACCACTGGAATTAACTACCGTTCTGGGAAAGTAAAGTATCGTTTGGGGAATACTGATTTTAAATTTTAAATTTTTTGCAGTTATATGGAAGACTCGTTGCTTTTTTTGAGTTTGCAAGTTAAATGTTTAGTTTTGCTTCCCAATCGCAGTGTCTTACGACACTGTTCAATGAGTCTTTTGAGATAACTGGGAAGACTAAAGTTCTCTCATGCCCCCTAACCAGGGTTGACGTTGAGAGACATACAAAAATTTTGATGATCTGAACTTGTAATCAATTCAAAGTATTTAAAATTTTGAACTTATAAAATAAAATAAAATTTAACTCATTGAAATTTTAAAATGATTTGGAAACTCAAGCTTTTAAAATATAGGCTTTTAGGATTTAAAATATCGGGGATATGGGTTTTTAATATTTAGGCTCTTGAGGTTTAAAAAATTTAAAGTTTTGTGCTTTTAAAACAGACTGCTAGGGCTTTTTAAACAGACTCCTAGTGCTTAAAAATATTAAAATTTGGATTTTAAAATTTAAGTTCACAAGACAAATATTTTAAAAGCTAGTTTTTTAGACTTGGGCCTATATATTTTGAAAATATTAATTTAAAATTAGGTTTTCGAACTTAGGCTCATAGGGATGAAACATAATTCAAATATGAGGCCTTTGTGAAATTTTAAAATTTTGCCACCAGATTCTTGTTCACCATGTGCAGTCCAGTAGAAATAATTATGTTTGAATCTCTTACAATAAAGGTCCAACTTAACTTCTTTGCGTGACAGAAATAACTGATTTTTGTGCTTCACACAATGACACTGAAACATACCATCTAAACGATAGATTGGCAGTAGTGATGCCACTTACACAAATTTTTTAACTCAATTTAAGAACTCATCTGTTAGTCATTTTGATCATGGATATAATCTGTTATATATCTAAGCTCTCAAATTACGAATATTCATCCGCAACATAGATGTAGCTTTACTGACAAGTGGTATCAGAGCAGATTACTACATGTCAGATGTGTGGACTCTCCATGGTCCAGTGGGACCCTAGGTGGAGTCGATCCATGACAAGGGCGTCACGTGATTGGGTGGAGGAGAATGTTACGGATAAATAGTCTCACGTTGGCTAGGTGTAGGGCTGAAAAACAGTATTTAAGTCCTGGGTTGCCCACCACCCACAAGGGCTCTTTTGGGAGGTGACAAGTGGTATTAGAGCAGATTACTGCCTGCCAAGTGTGTGGACTCTCTATGGTCCAGTGGGACCCTCGGTGGAGCCGATCTGTGACGAGGGCATCACGTGATTGGGTGGAGGAGAATGTCAAGGACAAATAATCCCACATCGGCTAGGTGTAGGGTCAAAAAACAATATTTAAGTCCTGGGCTGCCCACCTCTCTTGTGGGCTCTTTTGGGAGGTGACAAGTGGTATCAAATTAGTCAATACTTATCAATGTATACAATAGATGGTTATGCTTAATGGTTCTTAGGAGCTAATTCTAATCGAAGAAACTGATCCCAGGAATATCTTTTAAGTAGCTCGCTTTATCCAGTGATGTCAACACTACATGGTCAACCATATATAAGACACTTTTTTGAAGTGGTTTATTTTTTAAACAATTGACCTCATGCATTCATCCACTTCAACCAACCAACGTGAATTCTACTAATAACATTTCTTTCTCTATCACCATCATTATGAACATGACCAACCAACTTGAATTCTACTAATAGCATCCCAATCTATATCACCATCACTTTGAACAATAGACCGGATCAATGCATGCATTTCTCCGCTTCAACCAACGAACTCTAATTCTACTAATAACAATATTCCTATATTACGATCATTTTAACAATAGACTCGATGCATTCCTCCACTTCAACCAATTAATAATAACATTCCCTTAATATATATACATACCTAACACCAAAACTTCAATTTATACGCACATACCACATGCATTTAATTAATACATATCACTCTGTTCTTATGCATATACAAACTGAACACCTAAACTTAAATATTTACATACATACCACTGAACTCTTATATCCATACATACCTAACACCAAAACTTCAATTTATACATACATAACATATTGACTATGCATTTAATTCATACCTATCACTCAATTCTTATGTTTATACAAACCTAACACCTAAACTTTAATACTTAACAAAAATAACTGAAAATAGTGGCGCAAGTAGACACACCTTCAGTGCTTTATGATTTGATGGAGTTCAATCTTCTTTGTAAGCTCGAATCGTCGGACGTCTTTACCTTCCCATCTAGCTCTAATGGCAACTGTATTGCGAAGCTTTGTTCGGGAAGCCGATGGTTTTGGGCGAAACCAGAAGGAAGAGGGAAAGGGGAGGGGGAGCTTGCAAGGGTTTCAGGCAGACGATGAGATCAAGAGTGAGCTCGAAGAAAGAAATGTCGGTGTTCCGTCTAATTTGCATTTGGTTTAGTTCGATGCTAACAATTAAAGTTTTTGCATCACTTTGTTTGACGCAAATTCGACGCTAAATCCATCGTAACTACAATAAAAGTTTTGCCATTTTAAGAGTGCTTTTTCCGTTGAATTGTGTGACACAAATTGGACGCAAAATCTGCAGCAAATATCAACAGTCGTAAATTCAACACTAATGTTTGTGTCGAAAAATTCTAACACAAATATCAGATGCTAATAACAGCATCTCCTATAGTATTTGTCTTTCCTAGCGCAAATATGTGATAAATTTATTAACCGAGATTAATCTACTTCTTTGCAAACCGGTAACTGTCCCGTTGGACCCTAATGAAAAATTGTTTGAAGTTCCCAATACCGTTTAGTTGAACAAAACACGTTACCAATGCCTCGTTGGTAAGCTTATTTACCTGGCTGATACGCACCTGAAAATTTGTCATGAAATTAGCGTCATAAGTCTATTTATGCATGACCTCTACGAGCGTCATCTCACCGTTCTTCATCGGATCCTCCACAACCTAAAAGACACACCGGACTTGGGTTTGTTGTTCACTTATCACACTTCTTGCTCTATTGCGATTTATACGAATGCTGATCAGCTGGGTCGTCCAAGATCAACAATCTGCCTCGGGTTATTGCTCCTTCGTGTGAGGGAATCTTGTCGCTTGGAAAAATAATAAATAGTCAGTTGTTGCTCCTAGTAGTGGTGAGGAGTTTCACTCTATGTCTTTGGGTGTGCGAAGCCCCTGGTTGCACATCATGCTACTACATATGCCGATCACCGTTCCTCTGCAGCTTTTTGTGACTATATAGCCGCCATTAGTAGTGCTCATAATCTGATCCAACATGATCATACCAAACATATGGAGATTGAACGTCATTTTATCAAGGAGAAATTTGATTCTCGAGAGATTTGTGTTCCGTTTAACCAATCTGTTGGGCAACTGACCAATATTCTTACAAAGAATCTTACTCGTCCGTTGTTTGATTATTTGAAGTCCTAGTTGAACATGATTGTCATCTGTGTTTCAACTCGAGGGGAGTGATTGAAGTTATTTTAGGAATTTATTTATTTCCTTTTATTTCCTATTTATGTTTTTTTTTCGGCTTGTTATAAGAGTTTTTGTTTTTATTTTATTTCATTTGTTTTTTTTTTTAATCTTGGAGAGATGGGTGCTATTTCTTTCCTAAGTTTAGGATTCTTATAAGTTGTATTTAAGCTAATATTTTGTATCAATTAAAGTATTTGACTCAATTCTCCAAACCAATGAACTCAATATACACTAAATGTGGCTTTAAAAGAACTACAATTCAAGCTTGTTGGCATGGTCTGTAATCTCAAAAGGTTTGCAATTGTGGATTTTGACAGATGTGAAATTGGGCGGAAGGACAACTCTGCTCTATTTTGCTGCTGATAATCTGTTATTTCTCTAGTTTGCAGTATGTACCATTGATTATAAACTATGTTTCAAATACGTTTAACTTTTAGTTTAAGTTCCTCAATTTGGTTCGCAGATTCCACCCACTCGATCTACTTACAATAATTTGATAAATGCTTGTGGATCAAGTGGTAACTGGAAAGAGGCGTTAAAGATTTGTAAGAAAATGACAGAAAATGGCGTTGGACCAGATTTAGTTACTCACAATATCATTTTGTCTGCTTTTAAAAGTGGCGGCCAATATGCCAAAGCGCTCTCTTACTTCGAACTGATGAAGAAAACAAATATTTCTTCAGACATATTTACTTTTAACATCATCATACATTGCTTTGTCAAGCTCAGACAATACGGAAGAGCCGTCGACATATTCAACTCACTAATAAACAAAAGAGCAGAATGTCGTCCTGATGTTGTAACCTTTACCAGCATCATGCACGCATATTCTATTTGCGGACAAGTAGCGAACTGTAAGACGGTGTTCGATATGATGCTTGCCGAAGGGATGAAACCAAACATTGTTTCATTTAACGCCCTTATGGCGGCCTATGCTTCACATGGAATGCATGAAGAAGCATCTGCAACTTTCGATGAAATTATGAAAACAGGCTACCGACCCGATGTTGTGTCCTATACTTCCTTGCTTAATGCTTATGGTCGATCCGGACTGTACGAAAAGGCTCGGGAAATCTTTGACATTATGAGAAAGCGCTCATGTAGGCCAAACATAATTACTTACAATGCGTTGATTGATGCTTATGGATCTGCGGGAATGCTTTCTGAGGCCGTTCGGGTGCTTCGTGAAATGGAAGGGAATGGGATTCAACCAGACAATGTCACTTTGAGTACTCTCCTGGTTTCTTGTGGCCGCTGTGGTCAGATTGGAAAGATCAACTCTATACTTTCGTTGGCCAAGTCCTTAGGCATTGAAATGAACACCACTGCACATAATTCGGCTATTGGGAGTTTTATGGCGGTTGGGGAGTACGGCAAAGCCGTAGCTTTCTATAGGATGATGATGGAGAAGAATGTGAGACCTGATTCTACCACATTCAACATATTAATATGTGGTTCTTGTAAGTTAGAAAATTTTGACCACTGTTTTGAGTTTTTGGATGAGATGAAAGAACTAAACATTCATATATCCAAGGAAGTGTATTCCTCTCTAATCCGTGCACGTATTAAGCAGGTAAGTTAGTGGGTTTCACTAATGCCTTTAGATTTCAAACCAGATAGCCCCACTCTGTCCTCATTAAGCTTTTTTTTTCTGTTTTGTTAGGGAAACTTAGCAGAAGCTGAAAAAACTTTTTCAATGATGAAGGCTTGTGGTTGTCTACCTGATGTTATTACGTACACTTCCATGATAAGTGCATACCGTACAACAGGTGACATTACTTAGATAATAACTTTCCACGAACTATTTGTGAATACTTTTTTGGAGGGAAAAGTCTGTTTAATTTGCATTGTTTTAGATGACTGGAGGAAGGCATGGGATGTTTTCGAGGAAATGAAAGTGAATAATATCCAACCAGATCCCATTGCATGCTCAGCACTCATGGAAGTTCTCAATAGAGGATGCCAACCAGCATTGGTTCTTCAATTAGTGAAGGTCATGAGGGAAGAAAACATCCTCCTGAATTCCCGTGCCTTCTTTGAGATAGTATCAGCTTGTAGCATGTAAGTTCACAAAATAGTGTTGAGTTTAATGTAATTTGAAATGTATAAAGTGTCAAAATATTCCCTTAATTGTTTGAATGAGGACCTTTTAGTCGCTGTGTTTATAAAAGTATTAAATTAGTCCCTTCTCTTCAAATTGGGGTTGAAATTACCTTTCATGGGGATTGTTTGAGCCCATATCAAAAGTGTGGGGGCTGAATTAACACTTTTATTTACTCTGGGATTAAAATGAACTTTTGCAAAGAGTTAGGGGACTATTTTGACACTTTTTTTCATTTTAAAATTTTGTCTCATGGAACCCCTCTATCACATACGGAGTCATTATACCTTTCAACATTGCTAGCAGCACTACCACATTTGATGCATTGTTAGTTACACCCTTGAAAGTCACATGCCTCCTTTTGAGAATAGTAACAATTGGCTTGTAGTATGCAAGTTCGCACAACGTAATTGCATTTTGGTAGGTAGAAACCTCTTTGATTTCCAATTATTATTATTATTACCATTTTTTGGCTTTCTATGCCATTATCTATCACGCTTTGACCTCATCAGCTCTAAAAATATTAATAGCTTAATGACTTGATGGTTGCAACACTAACAATTTACAGTTCATTCAGTTGATGCATGCAATTGCATAAACAATTTTTATCCACAAATGACATTATAGACCAACTAAGTCCAATCAACAATGCAGATTATCTTCAAGTACATTAATGGGAATCTAATTATGATATCAACTCATCTCCGAAGGTCTAAGACACAATATTACAATGCATATCACCGGGAACTCCAACACAAGCTCTTCCATGCTAAAAATAAAATTGCCACTAGTTAATGATGCACCCATTTAATATCCAGCTAGCTTGTCCATGATCCGATGCCATATTCTAATCCGTCAATGTTTGCATGATGAGCATTCTGTTTGAAGAAAGTCAACGTATATATCAGGGTGAGTCCATGGTTCAATAGGCAATTCCAAGCTTATATCAAAAGCTTGCTTTTCACATTACATGTGCTATACAGGTTGAGCAGTTATACTTAAAGCAGTGTATAAATTTTATAAGAGGCTATGAGGATGAATAAACTCCATTTCTTTTAGTTTCATTTGACAGCATGATTTACAAGTAAAGCTGCCTCTATTTATAGCTTGGTAAAGCGTGCAAAACATTTTAGACAGAGTAAGCACAACATGTTGAACATTACATGGCATGTGAAGCAATGTGAAGCATGTCATAGCATCTCATTTAGTTTGTCATTGCATGTCATTTCTCGTCTTTGTTTTTTTTTTTTTGACATTCATTTTGTTTCATTAATTTTTTCACTTCGTCAGGGCTTACAATATACAGTAATTCTGGTTAGGAGATCATCACCTATATTATGTGAAAATTCTTTGCCGCTTTTGGTGGCTCGTTACAAGATATTCTAAGAAATTTGCATACAAAAACATTCCAATTGATATAATAGCTTACTCTTCCTTTTTCCCTTTTTCCTCCACTACTCCCCTTACTTTCTTCCTCAACCTCTTTGCTCTAAAAGCATTTCTCTAAAATTATTTCTTTCTCAATCGCTTGCTTTGCTACAAAATTAGTTCTTCTTCACTTCATGTCACAAGTCATATCTTATGTTCAAAAGTTATGCATCAAACATGAAATTTACTAATAATAATACTTTAATTTATATTAATGCTATTATTTATCATAAATAACATTATTTACATTAATCATAATTAAATTTGACATTTGAATCAAGTTTTTTAAATTTTTTTTCTTTTGCTTCCTCTTAGAATTTTGGCCTTAACTTTTCTATTTCTTATCAAAATTACAAATTTTTGGGTTGATCAAGAGAGCTAGCTCAATTTTTCACAATTTTCATTGTAAATACTTTGTTCGATCCCTACATAATTGCCTCAAAAATATTAAAAACCAAATTTAAAAATTTTTCTTTCACATTGAAATGCTTAAAATGAGTTAAAATTTAACATGCAATGTTTCACGCACCATGTTATTCCAGTCATTATATTTTTATTTTGCTGTTAATGGAGTAAGATTTGATACTCTAATTTGCTTAGAGTGCTTCTACATTGACTAATCCCTCGAGGCACGATGCTATGACNATGGCAGAGTTTTGACTGTTAATAGTAGGTCTTTGCACCTTCCTCAATTGATCAGCTTCACATTGGCCTGCTCGACTTTTCCTTACTTTTAACAAGAACGGGACAAATTAAAAGTCTAGTTTCTTATAAAGTTTAGGTATTGTCTATGTTTAGGTGCTTGGCTGATCTTGTTGTGAGCCAAAAACTATGTTTGTATTGAATTTATTAAATCAAATATTATGGATGGAGCTATTCATGCCTCATGCATAATACTAAAGAAAAGGGCCTAGCTCTTTAAAAATAATGTTGCTGCACCAAATAAAATTAATCTACTTTGTACCACTCAATTAGGCATTACTGGCGTAGGATTGGTAAAATTTATCTTATGTAGTTACCATAAGACTAATGATGATGACGGGGATGATATGAAATATAATACCCTTATACCAACTAGTGAGGTCGATCCCCATTTTTTTATGCATAAAAAATAAGTCTCTTAATGTGGGTATTATAGTTTATGTTTTTCCTATTGGCATTTGTAGGCACATATGGCTTAATGGTTGATCACTATCCTAGTTTTAGTTTTCATATTTTCATTTTAATGGACCTACATAATAAAATTGTGTGTTTTGCCTCATGTCTAGATCATTTCAGGTTTGATTTAAACTTGATTAATTTCTCAGGAAATGTTAACCCTTGCCATCAATTCTTTTTGATGCAGAGAAGAGTAGGGTTGTCAAAATAGCTCGTTTTATTGTGGAAAACTAATGTTCGGCTCGTTAAGAAGTTTGTGTTCAATTCGTTCGCTAATTTAACGAGTTGAATACAAACAGTTTTTTTGCGCTTGATATATAAACGAGCCAAACACGAAGGAAGATTTGTTCATTCGTGTATGGCTCTTTTTTTTGCTCAAAATACTATTCATCAATTATATATATATATATATATATTATAGAAAAAACTCAAAGGCTAATATATTAAAACAGAAAAGATACGGAAATGTTGAATGAGAATGCCTAAAAGAAAGCTCAACTCACGCAATACAACACACACCAAAACCCAAATAAAACAAAGATACATAAAAGTAAAAAACCAAAAAGCCACTAAAGGGCGCAAAAGTGCTGCGGACGTCCCACTTTAGTCCTCAATCTGCCTCTAGTTCTCAGAATTGAGCTGACTAACAAATTGGTAAGGTGAGTGTCATTACTCGAAGTAACCAAAGTATCATCCATCAGATTCTTGAGCTCAAGTAGGTCTTCATTCTTCTTCTTCCTCCTGGATGTATAGATCTGTCATTCCTCATCCGATGATTGACTTATCTGATCAATAAATTGTTCCAAAGTTGACCGGACAGGTGTAGGTTGTTGCACAACATGATCCCCATGTACCTAAGTAACTTTTACAGCTTGCTTGACCTGATTAGGCGGCAGTGAAACAGTAGAAGTATTGGCACCTGTAATAACAGTTATATGTTCTAGGGCAAGTGGGGTCCGAAGAATCTCCCTCTCACCCACGATAAAAGGTTCCAGAGACGGCTGAATGATTGTCTTGTTGCCTGCGAGAATAGTGACGTCTTCAAGGGTATACTTTTGATGATCAATAGTGTCAATAACTTGGAGCTTATCAGGAGGAGATAAAATCACTGTCTCTGGCGGAGCATTGTGTTTTTTTGGTTTGAGGTGTGGATTTAGATGGTGGCATTGAGAACTAGAGTGACCGAACATACAACAGTTTGAACAATACGAAGGAAAATGCCCAATCTCTACCTTTTGCCAATGCCTACGATTTCCTCAGAAGCAGATGAAGTGGTGTCTCTTTCAACAAGTACTCTGGCTTCTGATGGATGAGAAATATTAAAGTTAGGAATGTCCGTTTTGAGTGGCTTACCATAAGCTGAGGCAATAGCGTTCAAAACTTTTTGAGTAAAATAATGAAATTTCAGACCAGGGAGGCTTCCAAACTGGAATGATCGGAGGTTTCGTCTGGAAGTTAAATTTATAGACAATTTTATAATCTTCATTGCTCTGTTATCAATCCAAATTATCTTTCTAGCAAATAAACGCGTGCAATCCTCTTCATTATTAATTTATATGAGAATGTGTATTCCATCTAACAGTTCAATTTTTACTCATCAACTAGGTGCATAAACTCAAATTCCTTACAAAACTGCTCCATTTTGGGATGACCATACA
Organism: Phalaenopsis hybrid cultivar; assembly: GCA_002079205.1. Taxonomy (NCBI): domain Eukaryota; kingdom Viridiplantae; phylum Streptophyta; class Magnoliopsida; order Asparagales; family Orchidaceae; genus Phalaenopsis; species Phalaenopsis hybrid cultivar. Next base: position 75,576 of record JXCR01134214.1, on the reverse strand, counting down.
GAAGTTTCCCGACTAAATTCGGTCGACAGGACGAAACAAGTTGAATACCTTCAGCATCTGTAAAAAAGATGCAGGTTTCCCATTTTTTCTATCAATTTTCTTGATAACATCCTCTCACTCAAACGAAGGAGAGAAAAAACACGATTTAGGTGTATCTGAGGCTTGAACGACAAGACTTCGTTAATAGATCCTTTCGTGGTTCATGTTCTATATATATATATATATATATATATATATATATATATATATATATATATATATATATATATATATATATATATATATA
>JXCR01134214.1:61038-73380 GCA_002079205.1 Phalaenopsis hybrid cultivar | reverse complement strand
GCACCGAAGACGCAGAGCCGCACTCGCCGGCTCGCCTCCTCCCTACGACTAAAGATTCCCGATTCGATCATCTCCCGCACGCCCCCTTCTCGATCGCGCATTCGCTCCCTTCCCGATCCCGATCTCCCTCACTCGCTCCCTTCCCGATCCCGCACTCACTCCCTACCCGTTTTTTTCTTCCTCTCGTATCTTCCCCACACCAAAGCCCTCTGCTCCTCCCGCTCGACCTTGCCTCCTCCTTGCGATGAAGAAACTCTCCCGCTCCTTCTTCCTCTCTCGTCCAGAAGCCCTCGCTCGCCTCACGCTCCAAAGCGAAGCTCCTGCTCGGCTCGATTCCGCTCGATAGGAAGCTCGCTCCCCTCCCCACCGAACAACCGCTTCGTCTCTTCCTCATCCGACAGAAGTCGTTCGGCCTGCCTCCTTGACCGCTCGATCCCGCTTCCTGTTCATGCAACAACAGCCCTGCACGACTCCATAGCAGTCGAAACTACTGCTTTCGCTGCTTGATACAACCCTCACAACCCAGACCAACTCCTCCTTCATCCTCTTCTTCTCCAGCGAGCTTCGGTATACCTCTTCCCCTTCCTCTTTATTCTTTGCAGCGTACACGACATAACAAGAGTTACACACTTACCACTCAATCCTGTGTATTCACTTGCCTAACACCTAAACTGCAGTTTTATGGATGATTTTGGTATTATTTCTAGATTATCTTGCTTAGATTTATTATGGATGATAAATTTTGCCAATCCATGAACTAATTATGTGCAGAGGGGAATGACTGTTTGGCAAATATTTAGTGTTGAATTATACATGATTAATGATTTCAACTTAACCGTTTGGTTTATTATATACAATCTATTAATCTTCGGTATTTTCAACTATTTGCCTAATGATTTTGACAGACGAGAAACCTACGGCTTTATTTTCCAGTTTAGTTATTGATACCAATCTTATGCACATTGATATGTTAAAGTGTTGGGGGCATTTACATACCTACCACAATTATTATGTATTTGCATATCTGACACCTAACTTCAATGTTTATGTATATTTCATCCGGTTCTTATACGTTTATTTATCTCACACCTAAGTTTCATTTACGAATTTAACGCCCAAACTTAAATTTGTTTACCTATACGCCACCTTGCGCACGAAAAGTTACATTTCAAATTTTATGGGTTTCTTTGATATGATAAGAAGGATCTTTGGGATATATAAAAATTCAATTCTTACATATCCACATATCTAACGCAAGCTGTGTTCATATATATAAAAGAAAATCAAGGTGACATGTGTGTATAAATTGAAAGTTTAAGTGTTAGGGATGTAAATGCATAGGACTTGTGGGGTATGTAGATGAATCTTCAAACGATTTTTCTTGGTCGGTTGTTCGGTATTATTGATATTTTGAAGAAGAATCAAAATGTCATTTTAGCTTGACGTTTTTACTGCTCTTTGCTCTACACTTCCGTGGTTAGAGTTGTTTTGTGGGCTGTCTTTAAGCTTTTAAAATGTCATTTGAAGCTTTTAAAAGGGGCTGATTTGAGAGTTGTTTTGAAAATCTTGTCTTGGGTTTATATGGGTGTTGTTTGAAGGTTTTAAAAGTGTTGATTTGGAGTGTTTTAAAGTGCTATTTGGGGCTGATTTCAGGAAGGTTTTGGACATCATTCAAGCGCTGATTTACATATTGATTTGGAAACTTTAAATGCTGCTAATTTTGGGTTGATCAAAACAGTCTTTGAGTGGATTTAAACGCACTTTTTGAGTCCGATTTAGTTACAATTTTGAAAGAGTTTAAATGTTTTTAGGCCGATTCATTTGCTATTTTGTCCTGTGGCTTTGCTAGTTTTGGAAGTAGGGTCGGCCTTTTTTCTTTCTTCTGTTTTGTTCCTCTTGCCCAATGGTTAAGTCAAAAAAAAAATTGTGAATTTCTGATTTAATTAGTTGGAAAACACTTATTTGAGGGTGAAATACTTTAAATCACTTTAAACACAAGTTAAAGTGTAGACTTCCTAGATTTTAGGAGCATACCCTAAGTGAGAGTTCATCCACCTAATTCTCAGCATAGACTTCCTAGATTTTAGGAGCACACCCTAGGTGAGAGTCCATTCACCTAGCCCTCAATGTAAGCTTCCTAGATTTTAGGAGCATGCCCTAGGTGAGAGCCCATCTAACTAATTCTCAATATAAGCTTCCTAGATTTTAGGAGCATGCCCTAGGTGAGAGCCCATCTAACTAATTCTCAATATAAGTTTCCTAGATTTTAGGAGCATGCCCTAGGTGAGAGCCCATCTAACTAATTCTCAATATAAGCTTCCTAGATTTTAGGAGCACGCCCTAGGTGAGAGTCCATCCACCTAATTCTCAGTATAGACTTCCTAGATTTTAGGAGCACACGCTTCCTAGATTTTAGGAGCACACCTTAGGTGAGAGTTCATTCACACATTTTTCAGTATAGGCTTCCTAGATTTTAGAAGCACACCTTAGGTGAACGTTCATCCACTTAATTTTCGAATAAATAATGAAACTTGACACTTGACTCTGATTCACAAACTGATTAAGATACTAGACACTAGATGCACCGAGATGTATTTCATGCTTCCTTAATTAAATCAAACTGAAACAAAACAAAATCAAACTTTGGTACCAAAATTGGGAAACACAAATCGTCAATCTCAAACACTTAAACACTGAAGCCATCGCTATGACAGGAGCTTGGAGCCAACTTTGTTGGCAGCATGACGAGGAATTCAGACCGAACAGCAAGAGGATCTTATTCAGCGTTATCCCTTCCTAGCATAATAACAACCTATAGGACTTCGAGATAGTTTGCCCAGTACGACGTAAATCCTCACATCTTCTTTAGGCTCATGTACAATCATGTTGTGCAGCGTAAGTCCTAACTCACCTTAGGTTCCGAGGTTGTCGTGTGGCACGACGTAAACCCTCTTATCTCCGTGGGTTATTTGCATAATCGGGTATTATGCAAATGTAAGTCCCAAATAATAAAATTGGCAGGATTGAATAATTGAATAACATCATCTTTAAAAATGCAGTCACACAGTAGGATAGTCTGGGAAGTTACTAAGGTTTCACCTCATGATCTATGACATCCCCTACCTGTTCCTTCCTTTGGACTTCTGAAATAACTGTTCATATTTGAGCCACTCCCATTTGCCCTTCCACGTCCTATCGTGAAAACATAAACTTTGGAATCTTGAAAACTAATACTTCTGATCATTACCGATAATTTTCTCAATTGAACATAATCATNTGGATGTATAGACCTATCATTCCTCATCCGATGATTGACTCATCTGATCAATAGATTGTTCCAAAGTTGGTCAGACAGGTGTAGGTTGTTGCACAACATGATCCCCATGAACCTAAGTAACAGTTACAGCTTGCTTGACCTGATTAGGTGGTAGTGAAATAGTAGAAGTATTGCCATCTGTAATAACAGTGATATGTTTTAGGGTAAGTGGGGTCCGAAGAATCTCTCTCTCACCCACGATAGAAGGTTCCAGAGACGGCTGAATGATTGTCTTGTTGCCTGCAAGAATAGTGACCTCTTTAGAGGTATACTTTTGATGATCAATAGTGTCAATAACTTGGAGCTGATCAGGAGGAGATAAAATCACTGCCTCTGGCGGAGCATTGTGTTTTTTTGGTTTGAGGTGTGGATTTAGATGATGACATTGAGAACTGAAGTGACCGAACATACAACAGTTTGAACAATACGAAGGAAAATGCTCAATCTCTACCTTTTGTCAATGCCTATGATGTTGTGTGCCCAACCAAATTTCCTCAGAAGCAGATGAAGTGATGTCTCTTTCAACAAGTACTCTGGCTTCTGATGGACGGGAAATATTAAAAGTAGGAATATTCATTTTGAGTGACTTACCATAAGCTGAGGCAATAACGTTCAAATCTTTTTGAGTAAAATAATGAAATTTCAGACCAGGGAGGCTTCCAAACTGGAATGATCAGAGGTTCCGTCTCGGAGTTAAAATCTACAGACCATTTTAGAATCTTCATTGCTCTGTTATCAATCCAGATTATCCTTCTAGCAAATAAACACGTGTAATTATCTTCATTATTAATTTATATGAGAATGTGTATTTCATCTGACAATCCAATTTTTCACTCCTCAACTAGGTGCATAAACTCAAATTTCTTACAAACCGGCTCCATTTTGGGATGACAATACAAAAATTTCCCGACTAAATTCAGTCGAGAGGAGGAAACAAGTTGAATACCTTCAACATCTGTAAAAAAGATACAGATTTCTCATTTTTTTCTACCAAGTTTCTTGATAACATCCTCTCACTCAAATGAAGTAGAGAAAAAGCACGATTTAGGTGTACCTGAGGCGTGGGCACCCGCAAGGGCAACAACATACGATCTGTCTGAAGCCTTAGCGGAGCAGAGACNAAATCAAATATTATGGATGGAGCTATTCATGCCTCATGCATAATACTAAAGAAAAGGGCCTAGCTCTTTATAAATAATGTTGCTGCACCAAATAAAATTAATCTACTTTGTACCACTCAATTTGGCATTACTAGCGTAGGATTGGTAAAATTTATCTTATGTAGTTACCATAAGGCTAATGATGATGAGGGGGATGATATGAAATATAATACCCTTATACCAACTAGTGAGGTCGATCCCCATTTTTTTATGCATGAAAAGTAAGTCTCTTAATTTGGGTATTATAGTTTATGTTTTTCCTATTGGCATTTGTAGATGGTTTAGTTTTAGTTTTCATATTTTCTTTTTAATGGACCTACATAATAAAATTGTGTGTTTTGCCTCATGTCTAGATCATTTCAGGTTTGATTTAAACTTGATTAATTTCTCAGGAAAAGTTACCCTTGCCATCAATTCTTTTTGATGCAGAGAAGAGTAGGGCTGTCAAAACAGCTCGTNATATATATATATATATATATTATAGAAAAGATACAGAAATGTTGTATGAGAATGCCTAAAAGAAAACTCAACTCATGCAATACAACACACGCCAAAACCCAAACAAAACAAAGATACATAAAAGTAAAAAACCAAAAAGCCACTAAAGGGCGCAAGTGCTAGGGACGTCCCACTTTAGTCCTCCATCTGCCTCTAGTTCTCAGAATTGAGCCGGCTAACAAATTGGTAAGGTGAGTGTCATTGCCCGAAGTAACCAAAGTATCATCCATCAGATTCCTGATCTCAAGCAGGTCTCCATTCTTTTTCTTCCTCCTGGATGTATAGACCTATCATTCCTCATCCGATGATTGACTCATCTGATCAATAGATTGTTCCAAAGTTGGTCGGACAGGTGTAGGTTGTTGCACAACATGATCCCCATGAACCTGAGTAACAGTTACAGCTTGCTTGACCTGATTAGGTGGTAGTGAAACAGTAGAAGTATTGTCATCTGTAATAACAGTGATATGTTTTAGGGCAAGTGGGGTCCGAAGAATCTCTCTCTCACCCACGATAGAAGGTTCCAGAGACGACTGAATGATTGTTTTGTTGCCTGCAAGAATAGTGACATCTTTAGAGGTATACTTTTGATGATCAATAGTGTCAATAACTTGGAGCTGATCAGGAGGAGATAAAATCACTGCCTCTGGCAGAGCATTGTGTTTTTTTGGTTTGAGGTGTGGATTTAGATGATGACATTGAGAACTGGAGTGACCGAACATACAACAGTTTGAACAATACGAAGGAAAATGCTCAATCTCTACCTTTTGTCAATGTCTATGATGCCGTGTGCCCAACCAAATTTTCTCAGAAGCAGATGAAGTGATGTCTCTTTCAACAAGTACTCTGGCTTCCGATGGACGGGAAATATTAAAAGTAGGAATGTTCATTTTGAGTGACTTACCATAAGCCGAGGCAATAGCGTTCAAAACTTTTTGAGTAAAATAATGAAATTTCAGACCATAGAGGCTTCCAAACTGGAATGATCAGAGGTTCCGTCTCGGAGTTAAAATCTACAGACCATTTTAGAATCTTCATTGCTCTGTTATCAATCCAGATTATCCTTCTAGCAAATAAACGCGTGTAATCATCTTCATTATTAATTTATATAAGAATGTGTATTCCATCTGACAATCCAATTTTTCACTCCTCAACTAGGTGCATAAACTCAAATTCCTTACAAACCGGCTCCATTTTGGGATGACAATACAAAAATTTCCCGACTAAATTCAGTCGACAGGAGGAAACAAGTTGAATACCTTCAACATCTGTAAAAAAGATATAGATTTCCCATTTTTTTCTACCAAGTTTCTTGATAACATCCTCTCACTCAAATGAAGTAGAGAAAGAGCACGATTTAGGTGTACCTGAGGCGTGGGCACCTGCAAGGGCAACAACATACGATCTGTTTGAAGCCTTAGCGNATAATCAATTAAAATTGCTAATTAAAAAAATAGAATAAAATTATGATAAATTATAAAGTGATATAGAATATGCTGTGGCAAAGCCACTATGGATCCCTCATATCTTCAATCTGTAAGACCCGTTGAACCATGAGTATTTTTCACTTATTCGGTGAAGATGATACACCTCACCCTGTTTCTCAGCTGTCTCCTCGTCGCTGACCTCTTCCACCGCGCTTTGCTCGATAAAAGACACGACTCAGCTCATCAGACAGGTGAAGGCGATGCAATCATCTTAGGATCTTTCTGGGAGGGATTGTAGTATGTGTACAACTCTTCTCAGACTTTTCATTCGGTATGACTCGATCTTTATCTGAATCGGTTTTGTCAACTCCCTGAGACGNCATGATTATTTTTCGCTCATTCGGTGGAAGATGATACACCTCACCCTGTTTCTCAGCTGTCTCCTCGTCGCTCACCTCTTCCACCGCGCTTTGCTCGATAAAAGACACGACTCAGCTCATCAGACAGGTGAAGGTGATGCAATCATCTTAGGATCTTCCTGGGAGGGACTGTAGTATGTGTACAACTCTTCTCAGACTTTTCATTCGGTATGAGTCGATCTTTATCTGAATCAGTTTTCTCAACTTTCTGAGACGGGCTCCTGCTAATGTCTCTCACTACAAATAGTTGTCTGATTAGCGGTGTTTGCCTACTCGATTTTTGCTACCTCTCCACTTTCATGGCTAAGGTATTGACATCTCCCAACGTTCAATAGGGCTGCAGTTGTACCATGTTGCCAATAGCGGGTTTCATGGTTCCAGATAATGCACTATCAAATGTTCTTTTGTCTTGACCAACTCTCACTTCATTTATAATTGGCCAAATTGCCCTATGAACTCCTCCACTGATAGGTATCGCTGCTGCAAGTGGTGGAGCCTCAGAAATATGTCATGACAATAGTGGGGTGACANTGGTTCCAGATAATGCACTATCAAATGTTCTTTTGTCTTGACCAACTCTCACTTCATTTATAATTGGCCAAACTGCCCTATGAACTCCTCTATTGGCAACATGGTACAATAGAGAACAGGAAGAGGATCTGAATCTGTTTCATTTATAAATGTTCTTTTGTATTTTCCTGCATCTCTTTCCTCGTCGTTTTCCACTTGGTAATCTTATCATCGTTTTCTCTTTTTCTTTGTTTTCAAGTTTTCCCACCACAGAGAGGCATTATTCTTCAACTTGATGATTGCTAGTTTTATCCATTTAGCCTCTGACATGTCCTTATACTCGAAGATTCACTCGATAAATTGTGGCCATTCGAGAATGTCGTTTGGATCCATACCTCCATGAAACTCCGGTAGATCCACTTTAATTTCCAAATCCATGCATCCATATTTGGTCTTCTATCGGCCTTCTTTGATACTGAATTTCAAAGCGTTGGGGCCTGTATTTCTCATTACCGACGTCTTCTTTATGGAACAGATTCAGATCCTCTTCCTGTTCTCTCCGTTGACTCTCCAAACCTCGATCAAGCGTAATCTTCCCCCGGGTTTCGTCAANCGTTGGGGCCTGTATTTCTCATTACCGACGTCTTCTTTATGGAACAGATTCAGATCCTCTTCCTGTTCTCTCTGTTGACTCTCCAAACCTCGATCAAGCGTAATCTTCCCCTGGGTTTCGTCATCAATCTCTACAAACCTCTATTGAAGACGACGAATCTCCTGTTGTATCTTATCTTGGGTAGGTTCTGACACGTGTCTCGTTGTTAACATGGTTAGGCTTTGGAACTTGTGGGAGTGGGCAAGGTATTGGGTGGCAGGAAAGAAAATTTCTTGGTTATGGCAGATGCTATGAAATTCTAGGATAGGCTATGGTTGAGCTAGCTCTGATACCAAATGATACTGGAATCAATCCAAACTACAATAAAAATATAAATATTATTGCTGAAAATTCAAATGATACAATGACAACTCTTCATAATAATAAGAAAACAGTACAAAACACACAAATATAAGGGTTGTGAGGGCACCTGGAGAGTAAGGTGGGTGCGTCAACAACAGGTGACAAGGGAGTGATATATGGTAACAACCGGGAGATGGATGGGGTTTGGCTGCATAGCAGTGGCTGGGGATTACGGCTGGTGATAGGGAACCAAGAGAGGGAGTGGTGGGTAGTGACAACAAAAAGGAGGGAAGGATGGGTGCCTCAGACGACTTACAACCAGAGCACCTCGCCTTCAGATTCGAGATGCAGTCCTAGACGGGAAAACAACCGCCNAGATGGATGGGGTTTGGCTGCATAGCAGTGGCTGGGGATTACGGCTGGTGATAGGGAACCAAGAGAGGGAGTTTTGGGTAGTGGCAACAAAAAGTAGGGAAGGATGGGTGCCTCAGACGACTTACAACCAGAGCACCTTGCCTTCAGATACGAGATGCAGTTCTAGACGGGAAAACAACCGCTGATGGCAAGCTGGACAAAATTCTCAAACACCCAAAAAACTGAACCCTAAAATCAAATAACAACTTATTTATAAAAAAAAAAACTAAGATAACTAGGAGGGGGAGGAAAAGAAGACGGCGGCAACCCTTCTTTGGGCCTACTGATTCAACCTCTTTGTTGAGCCGGTGCCGATTCAATCTTAGCAGCACCCAGCGGCACATTTAACCTTATGCATGAGGCCCCCCCATTTCATTGATTTTGTAAATTTAAAGGGGGCATTATGGTCAATTAGCTAGGATATCATAAGAGGGGCTGACTCGCACTTGGGAGGAAATGGGCAATAACTGGTTGGTTCAGGTCATATTCTATCCCTTAATTCTTACATCCCTTTTTAAATTTACTTTAAATCACATAAAATGATTTTAAAAAATGTTGAACTAGTTAATTGGACCCGCGACTTATTTTGAGCAAGCATGTTTGGCATAAAATTTCTAGCAAACAGNGCAATAACTGGTTGGTTCAGGTCATATTCTATCCCTTAATTCTTACATCCCTTTTTAAATTTACTTTAAATCGCATAAAATGATTTTAAAAAATGATGAACTAGTTAATTGGACCTGCAACTTATTTGGAGCAAGCATGTTAGGCATAAAATTTCTAGCAAACATTGATCAATTTTAGCTGGTGCAATTAATTGTAGAAAGATTTACATACATATCACTTAATTCCCATGTATTTACATATCTAACGNTTCAGGTCATATTCTATCCCTTAATTCTTACATCCCTTTTTAAATTTACTTTAAATCACATAAAATGATTTTTAAAAATGTTGAACTAGTTAATTGGACCTGCAACTTATTTTGAGCAAGCATGTTAGGCATAAAATTCCTAGCAAACATTGATCAATTTTAGCTGGTGCAATTAATTGTAGAAAGATTTACGTACATATCTCTTAATTCCCATGTATTTACATATCTAACACCTGCACTTAAGTTTTTACATACATCTATGCATGAAAGGTGTATTTTACATTTTAAAAGTTAAAGTGATGGTATTATTTATATTATATGAAAGCTTTGAGTTGTATAAATGTAAAGATAAAGTTTAGGTGTTAGATGTGTAAATACATAGGAATTGGTAGTATGTATATAAGGGTCCCTTAATTGTAACATCTCAACAATCGTGTAACTTGAACATTTTAAGCTCCTTCATTTAACTGACTCGTTGGTCAACTAATCTTGCAATCGTTTCTGACAAATGATCTACAAATATTAAATTCTGCCCACTTCTTTAAATTTCTGATGTGCTTATCAACTTTGATTTTTTATTTTTTTTTTTGTAATTGCACAATCTTTTGATCTTTTAGTCTGAACTTCAGTTCTTTCTTTCAGTTATTTCACAAGATCATAGCTTCCGGAAGTGCAGTCAGCTTTACCACTTATTCAGTTGTATTGAAGAACCTTCTGGCTGCTGGTAGATGGAGGAAATATATTGAGGTGAGGATAATGTAGTAATGTGCGTTTTTATGATTTCTAAGCTGATTATTTCGGGATTCTACATTTATTAACTGGAGCAGATGTCACACAGATGTAGTATCAGTTGATAGAGATTAAGGAATATTTACATACATACCACTTTATTGCCATGTATATACATATCTAACACTTGTACATTAATTTTTACATTCATACCACCATACTTATGCATGAAAGAGGTATATTTTATTTTTTAAAAGTTTAAATGGTGGTTTTTTTATGTGATTTAGAAGATTTGGATGGTATAAATTTAAAAGTTTAGGGGTTAGATATGTAAATTCATAGGATTGGAGTGTTATGTTTGTTGATGCCCCTAATAATCATAAGGATGGTTTAATAATATATTTTATAAACATTATCAAAACTATTTTTTGCATGTGTTGACCTTCATATTTGATATGCAAATCTATTTAGTAGGTAGGAAAATGATTGAAGACAACTGTTTATGAGAAATTGACTAAGAATGTTGTGAATTCATCGTTTATTTTTGCAAATGGACCTTTCTAATGCNAAACTATTTTTTGCATGTGTTGACCTTCATATTTGATATGCAAATCTATTTAGTAGGTAGGAAAATGATTGATGACAACTGTGTATGAGAAATTGACTAAGAATGTTGTGAATTCATCGTTTATTTTTGCAAATGGATTTTTCTAATGTATTTTGAATAATGAGATGGTGTGGTAGGCCTATCACTGATCTCATGTGTGAGGAGAGGGAATCTGCAGAGGGAAGTTTGCACGAATACACATTCTTTAAAAATTGACGATAATAGATATACTTATATTATAGTAATAAATAAATAAAACTTAGTTTATAGGTTTGTCAATAATATAAGGACTTCCAGCCCCCGCACCCTCAAAATCTTTTTTTTTTCAAGTTTTTTCATTTCATTTTCTCGACTATAAAAACTCCTTCAACCAAACCTCCCTTTTCTTCTCATCCTTGTTCTCATATGCCTTGTTCGATGTCTAACCTGTCCGCTTGCAAACACCTCACCATGAAGAGCAAAAGAATAGAGGCTTCGAGCAACCCCATTTGCTTCATTTTGACTCAATTGGGAGCACATTTTATTGCGATTTTAGTTAGTTTTATGTANCGCTTGCAAACACCTCACCATGAAGAGCAAAAGAATAGAGGCTTCGAGCAACCCCATTTGCTTCATTTTGACACAATTGGGACCACATTTTATTGCGATTTTAGTTAGTTTTATGTATAATTGACTCTAAGGATGTTTATATTTGTAGGAGGATAATTTTTTATCGATTATGGTGTTCTATGCATTGCTCTTGAAATGTCTTTATTAGCTACCTCCCCTGGCAGTGGCGTGGAAGTATTGTTGAAATTCATCCAAAAGTTTGGGAAAAAAAAGCCTAGAAAAAAATGTCATGCATGTGAGTTTTTGTAATTTCCTGTATATTGGAACCGGCTGGCACAGATTCAATTGCACTAATCGGTGTGTGCTTCTACGTGAGGGTAGGCAGAGAAAGAGATGTCTGCACGGGGAGGTCGTGAATGGCATAGGAGCAACATGTGACGAAGATGGGGTAGGCTTTGTATTGAAGTCGAGCCTATCTCCTCTGTGTCGAATTGGTTCTCCAATCTCATGGCTTTATGTGATCGTATGTGAAAAGGCGATGAAGTCGAGCAGTGTAGGAGTGATGTCAACGCCCTAAGGTGTGCTCCTGCGGCGACGCCAACTGTGGATGGCCATCTGACTCGTGGCGGCGGCTGGCCTTTCCACTTTTAGTGCTAAGGTCTAGACAACCCCAAGTGACCAATACGGCTGCAATTGTACCATATATTGCTAATACCGGTCTTCAGATCCCCTAGGTACTGGGTTATAATATGCTCATTTTTAAGTGGTTGAAATGTGTCATTGTTGTAGATTGTGGAGTTTCAGAAATATGTCCTGACGAGTTAAAGCCGGAGCACCATTTTGTCGTCGGATACAACCCTCGGAAGGGAAGAATGCCTCAAAGG
>JXCR01134214.1:17287-33608 GCA_002079205.1 Phalaenopsis hybrid cultivar | reverse complement strand
TATATATATATATATATATATATATATATATATATATATATATATATATATAGATACAATTCAAAGCATTCATGTTAAATTCATTATTTAAAGCTGAAGGGCAATAATTCATGCACTCTTTGTAATATTTTATCATGAGAGATAAATTTAAGATTAACAAGAGTTGGCAAAGAAATAATATTTTATCAAGCATGCATCTTTGATCATTCTTAAAGATCTTGCATCAGTAAGGATGTGGCACATGTTCTGTGATGGGGTAATTTTGCTACTAGATTGTACCCCAAAAAGTATGCTTATGGCAGAGTCCCTTTGATTTAGTAGTTACAGCCATGATCAAAACATATAAATTTCATCAACTGTCTAAATTTCTTGAATTGTGGATTATAGAGTGCATCTGATAGGCATAAAACTCTCTATTAGCTCTGATTGATTTAAAATTGTCTTCTCACACAACATCCATCTTAAATGTGAAAGCTTCCTTGGATGATGCAACCCATAATCACTGACAAGAATCCTTCTGTTTGGTTGGGTAAAAATAATTCTTTCCATAAGTAGATCAGAGTCCATAACATCAAGGATAACAAAATCGCAGGAGTTTGATCAAACTCGTACTTATTTTCCATCATTTTCCCTATGTTGAAAGTTATAAATTTATTAATTTTAATATCATGTTGTTACCATTTTACATTGATTTTCGGTATTCTTGCGATCGAAAAGAATAATTAACCATAGCAGCATGTGCTTATGTGATGCCTGGGAGAAGATCTTTAAGTTTTCATAAAATGAGGGAAAAAGTTTTGGGTAGTTTTATCCCTTTGTGAAACCTAGAAGTGTATCTTAATATCCTCATAAAATGAGGGAAAATTTTTTGGTTAATTCTTATTTTAAAAATTCAATCTTCTTTTCTGAGAAACTAATTCAAAAATAAACTCTTTTTAACGTATAAGGATTAGTAGTTAGAAGAGGTGGTCAGTGGGCGGGGAAGACAATTGGGTTTAACTGCTTTGTACAGATTTGCTTGCAGTTAAGGTTTTGATATGATCCTCGCCTCATTTCATGAATTAATTCTATGTTTCTGTTTTTTGTTCATGGTCCTAAAACACTACATTTATTTGTTGACAGAAATCAAAATGGGAGCTGGTAGACATGGGCAGCTTGAATGGAACATTCTTAAATTCTAAGGCAATTCATTATCCAGCTGCTGGATCCAGGAATTGGAGCGAGCCTGTTGAGCTTTCAAGCGGTGACATTATCATTCTTGGTTCATGCTCAAAAATATCTGTAAGTGAAATTACTATACTCTTGCAATGTTTAGCTTCATATTGTTTTATGATCCTTAAAGACGTGTAATCATTTTCTTTCTTATAGGACTACTGTGTGATTTTGTACAAACTATGTGACTATACATTCCAGAATCCATGAAATGGAGTTCTTTTAAACTTGCTCCAATTTCTAGGTCTATTGTTGAATTTTGATTGAACCTAGTTTAGTTTTGTGGTACTCCAAGCTTTGTTATGTTTCGTGATTGCAGAAGATTTCATTCTATAGTATCTAGTATCTTTAAAATGAATGTTTGTAAACTTAATGTTATTTATTCATATAATATGCAAGAGTGTGTGCATATAATTTGTAATTTCTTGTTGAACTTGTATGTAGTTTCTGCTTCAAGGTATCTTGAAGCTTCACATTAGTTTTGAAGCTTCATTTGATCTGTTATTCATGATTTCCAACTCTTCTTTTTGATAACTATACTTCTTTGTCAACGTTTAGACTCTTCTCAGTTGGGTTTAGTTGTGAATGGTTATTCTTTCTTTCTTTTGTTGTCTTATCATGTATTTAGCCGCTCTTCCAAATATTTGTTTTGTTATTGACTTGTTAATAGCGCACTGTATAGGTGACTTTTTCTTGATCAAGGGGCCTTTAACTTCTTTGGCTAGCATGCTTCTTGTATATTTGAGATTATTTTGGGATACTCGGTAGTTCATATTGTGGTTTAAACTAGGCTTGCTTTAACTTCTTAATAGTTATTGATTTTCATTTTAAGTTTGGACTGAAATTTGCTTTTAGTTTTATATTTACAAGTTTACTATTAGCGAATGATTATGTTGACCTATATAGATATTCCATATTCAATTCAATCAAACGAAGTGATCACAATGAAAGATAGATGTATTACAAGAGCTTAGATCAAATTATCGATTGTAATAAAAAATTATTCAAATATTGCTCGTTTTAAAAAAAAAGGATTATACTTATGCATCCAGAATATTGAAATTTTCTTGAAGGAATCTTCCTGATCAATTTGACCAAACATGATTAAAATGACATATGACAAACATGGCGTTGCATAAATCAAGGATGAAATGCCTTCATTGCAATCAAAATAATCCAATTGTTGTTCGTTTATAAAATGAATTACTACTATGTATATGGACTGTTAAAATTATCAAGAAATTTCTCTTACAATCAATTCAATCAAAAGCAACCAAAATGACAGACAGTGGATGTATCATTGTGCAGATAGTGTTGTAATGTATCACTCTCTATAAAAACAACTCAATTGTTGCTTGTTTGCAAAATGAACTGCACAAGACGATCTACTAAAGATGCATGATTGCGTGAATTTGGCTTGAAATATCTCGACCAAAATTGAAACTACTCAAACTTTGCTAGTTTCTAAGTGGGCTGTATGGTTATGTTTGGAATATCGAAAATACTTATGATAGATACCAATATTGCATAGGGGTCGTAGCACAAGAGTAAAACACAAATTTGTATGAACCTAGAGAGATGGCATGCAATATAAGGTATGAATGAAGAAATTATGAACAACCCCCAAAAAAAAAAAAGGAGAGAGAAGCTGGTTATAGTTATTAAAATTTTAACTTATTTTTAAGGAGGATTCAAGTCTGAGAATGCTGCACAAACTAATATAAAATAAATGTCTTCATGTATTCTAAAAAATGTGTTAAAACATTTGAACCTAAAATCTAAGAATGTTGTACAGATTAAAGATGAGATAAACTCAATTTGCTTTTGTGATGAGAAAGGTGCAAATATTTTGAAAGCCTTGCTACTATTTTGAAAATAAAAGCTCTTTCTTCTCAAAGTATAAACCGGACCCATCAAACTACACTTCTTCACAAGCGGATCATCTTGCTTACAATGTAAGGTTGTTTTATTTTTCAATTCTAATTTTCCATGCTCCTTGGAGCTGACAAGATTTCAACCTTGTGACAAGCATTATACAAGACCAAAGCTTCAGTTTTTTATTTACATAAGATTTGAAGACCTCTTTTAAAAAGAACAAATCTTTTTTAATATAAACTTTTGATTTCAAACTTATTAGGAATAATCACGATTTTAAATCTATCAAACTGATTCTCTACACATGGGGATAGGTTACGAAGACCGTAAAACAACTAGTATTAAAATAAACTAAAATGATATGCAAACTATGAACATGATTTTGTACAAGTAAGAGGCATAGTCAATAAGGTTTAGAACAATCAATCAAATACTCTTATAGTGGGCATTGTTATAGTACTTCATAACTTGAGTGAGTTTATTTTCAAATTTCAAATGCTCAAATTGCACATACAAACGTGTTGGGAAATTTCACAATAATGGTAGTCGTATTGATAAAAAAATCTTAGTTAAAGACATCATTGTTACTATACTACCCACACTTTGTTAAATAAATTCAGGCTTAAATTCTGATAAAATATGAAAGTTTCAAGAAAACTACAAAACTTTAAGAACTTTCTAGTAAATTCTATCACCCTTAAGCTTAAAGTAATAGTTTATTCATCTTTTGCATTAGTTTATCAAGGTTTTAAATGTACGATTAATCTAAACTCGCAAAGAATCAATATCATATCATGCATATTTTTATGGTCACTCTTAAAAAATCTCACATTTGTAAGGATGTGCATGTGTCATTTAATCATGTGATTTTTTTGCTATCAAATAATATCACAAAAGCAGTAGTTAAGATTAGTGTCCTCAGACTAATTGCTCGCACAGAATGACACAATTATATTATAGTCACGCCCAAAGATTGATTAGTCCCTCATGGTTCAACCCTCTCTAGTTGTGAACCATGTGATGCACTTGATATGGCTCAAAAGCTTTTTTTTAGTTAATGTTAATTTAAAATTTTCCTCATAGAAAAATATCTACCCTTGGTCGATAAGGTTTCTTTTGATGATGCAACACATAGTCGTTGATAAAGATGTTTTTATCAGGTTAGGTCGATTTCTCTCACCATCAACTTTAAGCTATATAGGCAGCAAATTTTGGAATCTAAAGCCAAAACGTTTGCTAATATACGCTAAGCACTTGTCATCTAGTGGCTAGCTTTAACTGAAAGTTTTATCTCATCATTAATGATGAGATACCTGATGTTAAAATCCTGATAAAATGAGGGTGAATTTATAGGTAATAACTTATCTAAAAATTTAATCTGTCCTTTAAAAAGTTGTCTCGGAGCCACACATAGCTTTCCATGAAAGTCATGCTCGAATTTTCAATGTCCACAATAATAAATGCATTGTTCTTTTTCCTTGTTTTAAAAATTATATGTGGTACTCTTTTGACTTCTTTAGGTACAAATCGTGCAAGATGTTGAGTATGAACTGCCTGTTGGAGTTGGCATTGCATCTGATCCCATGGCCGTGCGTCGCGGTGGGAAGAAGCTTCCCATGGAAGATGTCTGTTACTGCAGATGGCCCCTTCCTGGTGTTGAACAGGTGATTACAAAACCATATTTTTGTCAACCCTTTTTTTAATAATGGTTAACATGCTCTACCTGCATTGCAGTTTGGACTATTTGGTATTTTTGATGGACATGGTGGGGCTGGAGCAGCCAGAGCGGCTAGCAAGTGTGTTTTCTGCTTTATATATTTTTTTTGTTTGCCTACTTGTATTTTGCATGTTTGCATTATTTGTTGTAGTTGATAGCCTTCTATATTTATGAAGTACAATATCTATCTACTGTAGTTTCTTTTATGTATTTGTAAGCAGAACCTCAATTATGGTTTGTTTATTATTTGTTGTCTTTTTTCATTGCAGTTGCCATCTTTAGGTTATGAATTGTGCATTTGTCATATCATTACTGCAGGAGAAATCTGAAGTAGTTCTGTTTCTCCCCTTTTATTTTTTTATTTTTTTTAGTATTCTGATTTCCTCACATTGTCTGTAACTTATCTACAAATAATTTTTCTTTTTAGTAAGTTCTTGGTCCCTTCTTCAAACAATTCCACAATTGATCCACAGTTAGGTTCGATTTGTTTTGCATTTTTGTATTGACTACAAGCTAAATTACATAATTGATACCGTTCTAGTGCTCTTAGAAGGTGTTTAGGAAGCAAGATTTGGGGGAGGTCGTTTTGAGATGACAAGGGTAAGGTAATATGTGAGTTTGATGACAATCGGATGGGAATAAGCATCGTTAGGCGGTTGTCCTGGCTGAGAACAGCAAGGAGAGCTCCGAAACGATGTTGTACGTGGATCCAGGAGGTTCACCACCTGTTCTTAAGTAAGATACTAACATACCAATTGCAAAGCGAAGATCATACAATACTCCTAAAGCGGAAAATCAGATATTACAATCTTCAAGATACTCAAAAAAATCATAAGTGCAAGATATAAATATGAAAAAGCTAGAAAAATAAAACACTTGTTGAAATTGAAAAGATAATGGGATCATGCGGTCTAGCACCTTGCGATAATGAAAGTTAACAATTTTGCCGACAGAATAACCACGATCTGACTTGTCACAAAATTGCAAAATTCTCAAATTTCGTACTCTTGCAGTTCCCTTGTGCACGGAACGACAACGTCCCGCAATTCAAACACTTGCTCTTCTTATGAACTAGGAGGGACTTCCTTCTCTAGAAATTTTTGGAATCGATCTACCACCATAATAAAATTATTATACTGTGGGGAGCCCCACTACAAAGCCTATGCTCACATCCACCCAAGACAACTTTTAAACAATTTTGTCATTCCAAAGTCTATTATGGTAGAATAAATATCCATTATTTTTTGGCACAACCAAAATTGGAATTGCACTGACAAGTATTCTCACGAATCAAGCATCAAGCTATTAAATCCATAACTTGCTTCTTCTACTTCTCGTACTCAGCTAGGCATATTTGATAAACAAGTATGCCTGAAAGAACCGACCCTGGAATGAAATCTATGATATGTCGGACCACCTATAATGGCAATCATTTAGGAGATAAACTGTCAATCAGGGCATCCAACAACTCTCTCAACAGTGGTTGCCTTTTCTCTGATATCGGCTCCTTAGATTCATTATCTTTTAGGACATTCAATTTTAATTATGTTTTGACCTCTCTATTGGGCTCAGCTTGAATTGCTGACATTATATCCTTGTTAGCTAGAAGTTGAGATTCCTATCTGAAGCCTTCATTCTCTAATGTGTCGCTATTAATTTCTTCAAATACCCATGTTTAGTGAAAGATACTATTCTTATATTTGGGCAATCTGATTCACTATGCCAAAAATCGTGACACTTGAAGCACTTTTGGTGAGTTTTGGTGTTGGGGGCTTCATTTTTTCTGCACTCCGGACTGGTTTCTCCTAAAGTGGGGTTGTCTTAGATGGCATGCCCCATTAGGTGTACTTTTGTTGTTTGATGTTGGGGCTGAACTTTGTTTGTACGGCGTGGCGATCACTTGATGACGTTGCTATTTCTGCCCCTTCAAAGTTATAGTTTGTACATCGAGTAGGGACTAATATGGTTGCAGTTACACCAGATACGAATATATGAACCCCGTCTTTCAAGATACCTTGCTACAACGTGTTCCTACGATTCCACAAACTCACATTTTAATATGATTTAAACAAATTTAGTTGTGTACTCTATAGAAGAATTTCTCTGACGCATGATGGAGTTTTATGAACATATCCCGTCGGTAATATGGAGAAAGGTATTTACATTGCTTCTCCCTTTTCATCTTGAAACCAGGTGGTGATCTTACTGTTTCTTCCCGTTTTTTATGATGCTTTAGGTTCTACTATCATAAGAAAGCATTCTTCCCAAACTTAATAGTGCCTAATTTGACCCTCCTGTTGGGTGGTGTATCTTTGTACTCAAAGACCCGGTTTCATTTTCTGGATTCACTAGATGAATTCATGCAACCATCAAAATCAGGTAAGTCAATTTTCACTCTAACATCTAAACTTCTTTAATATTTAACATCAAATCGACGTAACAAAAGTTTTTCATCTTATGAAGTGGAAGGGATTCACTTCCTCCTTTTGATATCTCGAGTCATTGTTGTGGTTATAAGTGATCTCAACAGATTATATTTTCTCAAAGGCAACTAACCTCTATTATAGTTGGAAGATTGTCCGTTGCGTATTCTTCATAATAAGTTGGACACCTCATTTAGGGTTTCTCCTTAGCGACATGGCGTCATTTCCTCCTGATTAGATTTTTGATGGATGTAGAATTGCAAATCAATGTTGGTCGGGGGTTTAGGTTTTGGTATTAGGTGTCGAGATAGAATTTTGGTGAAGAAACAATGGTTGGATTTTATTCTGAAATTTAGGGTTCAGGCTAGGAATTGTGTTAGGAATGATTTCAGTATTGTGGGGACACACACACACACACATATATATATATATATATAGAAATCCCAAAGGCTAATATATTAAAAAGAAATAAGGATACATATAGATTGTGTGGAAGGGCCCAAACATGACACCCTTCCCCCACGATAACCACCACATACAAATGATTCAAAAAAAGAGAAAATACAGAAAATTACAAGAGACCTAAAATAAAAAAAAACAAAAAATGTCATACCAGGTAGCTAGAGAGCGACCCAATTTTGCTTTGTCATTGCCTCTAGTTCTTGGAAAGGAGCCAGCTAATTAATTGGTAAGATGAGTGCATTGTCAGTAGTGACCAAAGTATCATCCAATAAGTTCCCGAGCTCGAGTCGATCTTCAGTCTTCTTCTTCCTTCTGGAGTAGACCTGTCATTCCTCATTCGAAGATTGACTCGTCTGATCAGTGGATTGGTCTAAAGTGTGTCAGACATGTGTAGGATGTTGAACATTAGAAATAATTTTTTGTTGTAGTAGCTGATCTTTGATTGAATCAAAGGAGCACTCTCGTGTTTTTTGGCATGTAAGTGAGTCTTCTTCAATAACAGTGAATGGTATAAGCATTTTTGGATTTGTATCTGTAGTATGATGTTCTTCATCAAGAGCTGCGATGTTGGATTGGGTTGCACCTTTTAAGCAGAGAGGGTAGGTGGCTGATCTTTAGCGATATTCAAATCCTGTCATGTGGTAGCTTTCTCTCAGAATGGAACAAATATGTCAAGAGTAGTGGGATTTTAGATTCATCCTTCTTCACTTGATTTTTTAGATTTCAAATTAGGATGAAACTTATGACATTTATCAAGTGTATGCCCAAACATCTTACAATGAGAACAATAAGGCGGTCTATGCTCCACGAAGATTTGTTGCCAATATCCATTATGAGTTGTGCCCAACCAGACTTCAGTAACATCAGATAAAATAATATCTCTTTCCACAAGTATTCTAGCCACAAAAGGTCTCTTTAGGTTGAAAGTCGGTAGATCTAGCTTCATAGGGTCCCCAAGTATGGCCCAATAGAGTAAATAACCTGATGATGAAAAAGTGCAGTTTGAGACTTGGTAGACTAAATCATATAGGTACAGTAGGAGGTTCATGATTGGGGTCAAAATCAGAAGACCACTTGAGTAGCTTTATTCATTTAATAGCAATGCTAAGATATTTTTCGGAGAAAATCTGAGCGTAGTCTTCAGCCATGGTTAATTGAATCAATACATGTCTCTCATCCACGAGTCACACTTTCCACTTTTTTGCTAATTTTAGATTATCAAAATTTTTCCGACTGAAATTTTCCAATAAGAGTAAATTTGAATTTGTCAGTCAGTGTTGAAATTTCTAACTCCGAGAAAAAGGGTGTTGTTTTCCGACTTTTCCTGCTTGTATTCTAAATAAATGGACAGTCATATGTTCTTATAACTTGAGGGGAAGACAACTGCTGTTTCTACATGAGAATTACCTACCACATGGGCAAATGAGGCTTTGTCAGGTTCAACCGAAGAAGAAGAAAGCTCCATCACAACAATTAGAAGCTCTGCCAAGTCGGTGAGGGCAGGAATGACGAGCCGAAGATGGTATGGGCGAAGCCGCAGAATGCCGCGCAGAAGACAGGAACTGAAGAATACAACCTGCGAACCTGTCAACGTTGAAATCGAACAAAGACGATGCAGTAGATGCAAATTCTGTCGGCTTCAAATGTCGCAGACACTAGCTGTTGTCGACGTTGAAGCAGCACAAGTCAACGATGACGGAGAGACAACGTTGGAGAAGAAATGTGAGGAAAGAAATGATCTTATGCGATAAGAGTTGCTAGGGTTCAACATGGGTCAAACCCCTAGCAGAGCCGAGCGTGGGAGATGACATCGTTTATATATATATATATATATATATTAGATTTTGGATTTTGGGCAAGAAAGTCAAATTCCAAAAAATTTAGAGTTTGTTTGGTTCTGATACTAGATAATACCGTTCTAGGGCTCCTAAAAGGTCTTTAGGAAGCAGAATTTGTGAGGAGGTGGTTGTGGGATGACAAGGGAAAGGTAATATGGGACTTCAAGTTATTATAATCTCCAAGATATTCAAACAAAACCAAAAGTCCAAAAAAAACAAGAAATACAAGACAGAATTTGTCCCCAGCTAGAAAGAAACCCTAATTGGAAGAAAAGTGAAAGGAAAAAAGTTACAAAAGGAAAACACTCTTGTTGAAATCGGAAACATGACGAGATTGTGCGGTCTGGCTCTCCTACGATCATGAAAGTTAATGATATTGTGGTATCGTGAAATTACCGTAATCTAGATTGTCATGGAATTGTAGAATTCCCAAATTTCACATTTTTGCCGCCTGAACAAGACGGTGGTTTCCTGTAATTCAAACACTTGTGCGTCAATGACTTAAGCAGATAATAAAATAAGAATTTGTGGTTGTTTTACTTTCACGTTATAAATTGTGTCAAATGCATTAGATTTGTCCAAGACACTGTTTAGCCTTTGTATTCTTTTGAATTATGAAAATTATGTTCTCTATCCAAGTATTCATGTTACTAAGATTGCCACGTCCTTTTCTTATTTCAACTTTTCCTGTCAAAAAGCTTCACATTTCTCTTGAATTTTTATTTGACTGAAAATGAGATGCAGCTTCCGAATATGTAAAGTCCGCATGGCTGTCCATGTGCTCACCAGCGCATGTCATAATTGCTATGGGGGTATATAATGAATGAACAATTTTGTTCAATTTAAGAGTTTTGATATTCTTGGATGCAAAATCGCTTGTTGAAGCTTCATTTGATTGTTTTATATCAGTACATATGATTATGGAGGCCCTTGTATTATGTTTTTTCGGTGGAGCCCCCATTGAAACTTTTTTATTCATTGATCTCATTAGATGTCTAATCAGACTAGGTAATACATTTTTTTAATAATGTTTATTTATTTAATTAAATTGGCATTTATATATTATCTTTTTAGGGCTTATTTATGTTAACAAATAAACATTACGATGTAATAGTCCAAGCAATGTCATTTCATTAAATGTTCTTTATACCTTTATTAGACCAGTTAATGAATAAAAATTTATTTTTATAGTTAGATTACTTAAAAAGATATTTTAATTATTAGATTGCTGTCTTATTGCTAAATTCTTTCGTGTGCTAGTAGTTTGACTTTGACTAAATAAATGATAAAGTTGCTTCATTCATTGTAAATTCGTCGAGGAATGTAAGGTACCTCAGGCATTGGTGTATGCGATTCTGATTACGCCTTTTGTGTTATTTTGTTAAGGAGTAAAGTGTTAAATTAGTCCCCTTATTGTTTAATAGGATTATTTTAGTCTCAAAGTCTATTCAAGTGTCAAATTAGTCCCTAGACATGGGACTAAAATAGTTTTCTGTGGGTACTATTTCAGCCTATATTAAATTAGTATGGGGACTAAATCAACATTTTTATAGACTCTAGGACTAAAATAACCCTCCGCAAAGTGTTATGGGACTATTTTTGACACTTGTCTCTTTTGTTAAGTGAGGGTTGTAGCATTTACTCTCCTCTTTTTGCCATCTCCAGGCTTCTTCCACAATTTATTGTCAACATTCTGTCCAACCCTGAAAAGAAGCAGAGGGTAATTACATGCGACGATGCTTCAGATGTTCTGAAGGAAGCTTTTTCTCTCACGGAAGCTGCACTGAATCATCAGTATGAGGTTCTGCCCTATCTCTAGGAATAATGCAAAATCCAATATTCTGGCATATCTGATGTTTAACATGTATGATAGAGTATAGGGAAAAACATCTGTTCTCTGTAAAAGCTATACCCGTTTTTTGTTTTAATTTAATGGATTTTTTTTATATTTTTTGAAATATCTTTGATTCTCCTTCTTAATGGACGTGGTATCTGATGTGATTCATGACTTGATCTGCTATTAGATGTCCTATCATTAAAAGGCAAACACCTCATAACAATATCTAAACTTTTGATAAACAAAATTTGAGGTCATTTTAGGTAACTCGGAAAATAATTAAAGGAAAAAAGACAGCTCTAACAAAACAAAAATAACTAACAATTTCAAAAGGTATGAAAAAACATCCCAAACATTAGTTGGATTTATCATGTGAAAACTCTGCAAGATAATCTCCATAAAGAACCATCGTCCGAAGCTGAAAGAATTGAAATGACAGAGTAAAGGTTGTGATATCTCGCCAGAAGATGAAATAGTAAGAATGGCAGGATACTTATCATGAATAATTCAGGATGAAAATTAACCTAGTATCTCTCTTTGCTACCCTTTTAAGTAGCAGAGATAGAAGCATGGACATGACATAATATGCCTGAATACCATTATGTGGAGGCAACCTCAAGATATACGAAATGCTCAAATGTGCCTGGATGATAAAATTGTTTCATAAAATTAGGACAATATTACTAGCAAGCAAGTACAAGCAAAATGTCTTAGCCAACTAAAAATTTGATTTGACTTTTTGGCTTTGTTGCGTGAAGACAGGCAAGTGAAGTGTTAATAGTGTGGGGAAGATATGACTAGTTCATGTCCTTTTTTTAAAGTTCATATCTTAGTAATTTTTAAACACTTAGATAAGCTTGCATTTCAGCTGTCTATCATCAGATTAACCAATGTTAAAGCTATAAGGCATGAATTGGAGGCAAGTAGAAAAAAAATATGATATGAGCTATTGGCTATTTGCATCTTATTATTATAAGCATGGAATCTCTAGTTAATATTTAATATGATGAACATTGACAAACCTTAATTGAAAACTCTAAGATCCTCTAAATGGTATGACGTGGGGCTTCCCCGCGTGGATGTGGGACGCAGGAGTGGGTCTTCCTTCACTGATGTAGGACTCGCGGGTTCTCCTGCGTCGAACCTGACCGGTTTGTTGAAGACCCGTTCAGGGAAATCTCAGGCCGAGCCGCCCGGGAGAGACTTCTGACGGGGCGAGTGACCTCTCGCGCCCTCTCCTCCCTTTTCTGTTTCTTCTTTATATGGGAAGAATTTAATGGCTATTTATGGATCTTTCTGGCCTCTCCACGTTTTTCTTTTGTGTGGGAGTTTCCTTCTTTATTTCTTTCCTTTCTTCGTTAATGGGGAGTCCATAATTTATTTTTTTGCTGATTGTAGGGTTCAGTTTTGCTTTATTTGCTTTCAGATTTCCTATGAGTGGTGATGTATCTTCGCTTTTCATCTTCTCTAACCCTTCTCCTCTCCTCTCCGGCAACTACCGACCTCCCTTTTCCCTATTCCAGCACCCAACCATCCTTCCCCTAGCAACATAACATTGTTGCTCCACTCCCCAACCTTCATCACAACAATAGTCGCCACTTTACTGCAGCAGATCCAATTGTCCAACACCTTCCCTTCCGTCCCATTTCCCCTATCGGCCTCCAAAATCACCACCAACAAACCTCGCAACCACCAACCCTTCCCCATACCTTTACCTCGTTGCCAGCGCCACTCTACCCTCGGATGTTCTCCTTCGGCCCTAGTCAGAGATTATTTTGTGCTTGTATTTGCTTTTCAGTTTGTCGTGTTGTAATCCTATTTCTATATTAATAAAAGTTTGTTTCATGCGTTTCTGCCTTTTTTTCTACTAATTTCGGTATCATTTGGTATCAAAGCTGACCCACACTAGTCTCATTCTAGGGTTTCCTAGCATCTGCTCCTACCCAAGCCATCCCTACAAAAAATTTTCCCTTCCAATTCTCAAACTACCACCAAGAATTTGACCTAGCCCTAATTAAACCCTTGCTGATCTTCAAAATTAACAACACCAAATTATTTTCTACACTGTTAATGAGTCTCCTACACTGTCTTTCACCTCTCAACCATAAATCCTAGTCATGCCAACAACAAGATACATGTCAAGCCTTCCCAAGAGGAGATACGGCGAGAGGTCCACCAACTTTAACGGTGGATTACGGACATGGAAGATGAAATCCAATGGGTGGCCACTTTCGACCGTGATCCGAAAGGTTGAAACTGGGAACGAGAAGATATGAAGATGAAGCGTGAAACACAACACCAATTCCTACCGACTTAGTATCACCAAAAGTTATAGTTCCTAGCTTCCGAAGTGGAGAGGCCGTAGCAAAGGGACCCCTTGGCTACTATCCAGCGTAACCAATCCGCTAGTCTGTCACAGACAGAAAATATTGCAAGTGCCACAGATTTGGACATGTTGAAGCAGAATGCACAATCAGGGGAGTGATCTACTTCACCGACCAGGGCTTCATCGAAAATTTGGGTAAATGACACCACTGACACTGAAGATGGTGAGGACATAAACGAGGAGTATCAACTTTCAGTTGAGAGATGAACGATGATCAGGAAGAAGATACAAACTTCATAGATGATTCTCATTTTTTCAGCGAACAAGAAGGAGACTCCACCAATTCTAGTTGACCCTTAGAAGAGATTCCAGCTGAGGTAACAAGACATTCATGCAGGGTATTAAGTGGTAGTAGCTCGAGCTACTGTTTCACAAGTGGTGAGAGGAACATCAGCCGAAGTGACTTAGGATTTCCAAAAGGGGCATGAGTTTGAGGAGCCGACCACAGATACAGGGCCACCACAAATCAAAGTATTGTAGATTTTTTAGATGTATAGACCCCTTCCTGAGTTACCCTTATAAAGGGAGGTTCAACATGCCAGAAGTGAGGTCATTTTGTGTTATGTCAAAAATATCATGTAGAGCTTTTCAAAGTTTATTTCTTGTTCCACAAGGTACCTCTCATCAAATGTCCAAACAGGAGAGATGAGCACTAGTTTTGTATTGGACCCAAGGAGTTTAGTGGGGACGAAAATTTTTCAATGGGAACCATGACCTATCAGTAACAAAGAGCTCTCTCCCGAGTGAGTGCTGGTGAAAGGGGTGCAGCCTACCACAAATTTTATCCCCAGATTGATCCCTCCTTCTATACCAATTTCTTAGCTACACTCAATCGATTACGAGGAGTGGAAGAACAGGGATACTCCTAGAATGGCTCAATGCTTGTGTTGTGAGAATATGTCTTCCTACAGTTCTAGCTCAAAGTGTGCAAAAGGTGGATGGATTCATATGCTACCAAACGTGCTTTGGAATGACAACGCTTACAAGATCGACCTGCCTGGGGGCTTCAATGTTTTATGCATGCTTAACGTCACCGACCTGACACAGTACTATGAGGAACTTGAAACTTCGACAAATGAAATCAAAGTTCCCCCAACCCCGGGAGACTGACGTGGGGCTTCCCCGCTTGAATGCGGGATGCAGGAGCGGGGCTTCCCCGCTTGAATGCGGGATGCAGGAGCGGGGCTTCCCGCATTGTCGCAGGACTCGTAGATTGTCCCGCATCTGAACCCGACCGAGCAGTCCAAGCGGGACTTATGATGGGGCGAGCTGTTCCCACACCCTCTCCTCCCTTTTTTGCTTCTTCCAATGGGAAGATTTTAATTGCTATTTATGGATCTTTCTTTCCTCTGCACCCCTTCCTTTTGTGTGGGAGTTTCCTTTATTTCTTTCCTTTGTTTGTCAATGGGGAGTCCATAATTTGTTTTTTTTATTGTAGGGTTCAGTTTTTCTGTTTTTGCTTTCAGATTTTCTGTGTGGATTTTTAGGGTTGTATCTGAGGAGGTGGCGGTGCTCTGGCTATATTATACTCGTGATGTACCTTCCCTTTTAATATTCCCTAACCCTTCTCTTCCCCTCTCCAGCAGATGCTGGCCGCCATTTTCTCTATTCTAGCACTCAGTCATCCTTCTCCTAGCAACATAAGCTTGTTGTTTCACTCCTGAACCTGCATCACGATAGCAACCGCCACTTTCCTGGAATAGATCCGTCTGTCCAGCCCTTTCCCTTTTGTCCTAGTTCCCCTACCGGCCTCTCAATCACCACCAAACCCCTTCCTAACTGACCTCGCAACCACCAAACCTTCCCCATTCGTTCACACCATTGCCTCCCTCGGACCTTCTCCGTTGGCCCTAGCCAAAGATTAGTTTATGATTGTATTTGCTTTTCAGTTTATGTCGTGTTGTAACCCTATTCATATATTAATAAAAATTTGGTTCGAGTTTTTCTGTCGTTTTCCTACTAGTTCCAACATCATGGTATAAATGATAATCTCAACAAAAGTTCTACCTTTGAATCAATGAATTATATGCTGAATTTCAGGTCAATTTTCTTGCAAGAAAAGAACTATAAAAAAAGATTTATTGAAATGATATAAAATTCAAACTTACTTGATAAGATTCTTTCTTTGTATATTTTTAGCTCAAGAAATTGAGATACAAATGCAAAATCTAAATCTGGGCTATATGCCAAATATATTAGTACCTACAGCAAAAATGAATTGCTTTGAATCAGACATTGGTTCACTTTTAAGTCCTTGTTTAAACTTAAATTTGGAGCTAGGTATGAAATCTTCATAAAAGCATGTAGTACTTTCCACTTTCAATAGGATTGGTTTTTAGCACTTGGGAATCTAAGATATTTTGCTTAAGACGATTTTCATGCACTGTGTCTCTATTTGACATTTTTAATTATCCATTGAAGTTAATTAAGGCTTTGCAAAAGTTAAGTTACTTTGTGCTGACTATCTTGATAAGCTTGTCTATTGTTCTTTCTTCTATTTTTATTTTGTTCAATAATATGATATATTTTTCCAACTCATAAAATGATATTTAAGCTAAATATTTTTTCTTT
>JXCR01134205.1:19016-59675 GCA_002079205.1 Phalaenopsis hybrid cultivar | reverse complement strand
AATTTTAAAGTCATTTGATTTGAATTTGACAAATTATGAAGTATTAGAGCCTTAGGGGCAAAAGTGTAATTTTATGAATTTGGCCTTAATTAACGTTAGGCTTAATTCAAGGAGGGAAATGGGCAACCTCTGATCTTATTAACTTGTTTGAAGACTGAAATTAAAAGGGGATTAATTGGTGTAAACTCACCTCACTGTCCAAATTAAAAAGATAAATTACGACTTGGGAAATAATTGGGGATTAATTGGGGATTAATTGACATACTTTACCCATTTCTGTCTTGGGAAAGTACGGCCAACTTTTTGGACTTTGGGATTGTCTGTTCAATTACCTTTGAACAAAGGGGTTCAGGAAGCCATTAAGGACTCTTTAAATCTTCATGAGAGGTTGGGCCCCAATAGGTGTGTTGGTGGACTAGTTCCACCTGGGCAGTGTGTGTTGCTAAATGGGTCCCGCACTGGTACCTAAACACTTCGCATCTCCCTTCCAAATCTGATTTGCTATTTTGCAAATTAAATCAAATTGTGTTGTGTTGGGCACACTTTAAGATTTTCTTATATTACTAAAATTTTTCTACTTTCAAATTACATTTTTACTAAAACTTTTTAAAATTCCCACAAACTAAGACTTATCTGGTTTACAGACCATCCTCTATAAATTTTCAGTGTTTGCACTAAAGATTACAAGATTTTTGCCATATAGCTAACCCCAAAACTTTCTGTTTTAAGGCTGCTATAATGGCCTACCCAACACTGACCTTTTCCTGCAACTTGCCAACAAGCCATGAAGCCCGCAATGTTCCTCCCACCATTAAGCTCGGAGCTGGATTTGAAGACCTCGAGGTTATCCTCGGGAAGGCTCCATTCACCGTGATGAAAGTCCCAACACCAAAAATTTAGGAGCCATCTACTGAGTTCAACCTGAACTGTCTACAGGACTTCCCTTCCTACAAGAAAGTCAAGACTACTATTGTCATCGTGGCACACGCTAAGCCTGTTGTTCCCGCTGCCAAGTGAAAAGAAATAATGATTTTTGAGGATACAACTGAAGGATTAGCTAACCCACCTTCAGTGTTTGAAATTGGATCAAGTTCAAGGACTGTGCCACTAACTCGAACTCAGAAGAGAAACCATAATAGAAGATTTGGAAGGGCTACTAAAGCCCATACTCCTGAGGAAATACCTGTCAAGGAAGAGCCTCACCAAGAGGAGTTTGAACTACCAAAAATATATCCACTGTTGCGATGGAGCTGATTTCATCCTTTAGAGGACACAGACGGACACGAGAGTGTCCATAAGATTAATGTTGTGTTACCATGACCTCATGGACAGGATAGGAAGAAAAAGACGTCTACTCCTATCACTCGAGTCAGCTCAATTTTTTAGAGTCTAGCTGTCAAAGAGGGATGTTCATCCGTGAGTTACTCAAACGAGTGGGACATACATTATCCCCTCAAATGAAGGAAGAGATTTTAAGGGACATTAAGTCTGTCAAATAAAATTCAAAGGAAAATCTGCCCGCTCGCATTCTCGTCTGGTTTTGCCTAGGAAAAAAGGTTGACACTGTCGCTGTTACTACAGATTCCACCGTTACCGGGACCACAGGTCGTCGACCGATAAATTCAAGACTGGGTCCAAGAATCCTGCCAAGCATACATTACAAAGATATTCTTAAAAAGGAAAAGAAAAGGAGGTTACCTGATATTGTATCTGGTCTACACCGTGGGGAGCATATTTTTCCTCGACATACCGATGTTTTTGCTAGGACACTCCGTCCTAAGACATCATCGTCAAAGAGGAAAGTATGGATACCAAAGGTTGCTGCACTGAAACAGTCCAGTGAACCCGCAGGGCAAGATCATGGAATGAAGCCAGGGTCCGAAATATCTGACATCGTCGCAACGATTGCAAGTGAGATGGAAGAACAAGTAGAGGATGTCCAGCAGGGTCCTTCAGATCTTAAGATGATTCAAGAATTGATAGTCGAAAAAAAAATTTAAAAAGATCAGAGTAGAGATTTTTGAGTTGGCTTGGGAACACGAAGTTTCTATCAATGATGATGAATAAGATTTTGACTATAATGACTACCTAGAAGAAGATTACATGGATGGCAATGTTATGGAGACCAGGGTTGTTGCATCTAAGCGCGACACTCAACCTTCTACTGAAGTGAACGCCGTAGATGAGCTGTTCAGGGCATCCTTCTAAGGGATGAACAAGTCAGCCTAATAGAAAAAAAGGATAGAAGAGATGGCCGCAGCCATGATCGTTATGGCCACTATTCAAGGACAATCACAAACGCCACAACTAGCATATCCAAAAATCAACCAACCAGAAATTATAAGTATTACAGATGAAAGAAGAGAGGTTGCCTCAACAAATAGAGATGAGCAACCGAAGAGGGATTCTCCACCGGGTGCCATGCTGGAGAAAGAATTCAAACAGATGATCGAGCAAGTTCGGGATGCCTTAACCCAATCTAAGGGTGGTGCATTGATTCTAAAAGGTAGACCTTACCTAGAAGAGTTTGATGTCATACCTTTCCCTAAGGGTTTTGTATTCCCAAGCTTCAAGATATTGGATGGGACTGAAAATCCCAGACAACACCTAGCACACTTCTTAGCCAGTTGTGGCAATACAAGAAATAACGAAGCTTTACTCTATCAATAGTTCATAAGCAGCCTGTCAGGAGTTGCATTCGATTGGTATGCCGATTTGCCCAACGGATCAGTTAAAAAATTCACTGAGTTGGAACAATTATTTATAAAGAGATTCGCCGGAGCGCAACATCATGTTTCCAAAGGAGAACTCAGATGGAGAAAAAAAATCCCAACAAGACAATAGTAGATTATATTTTGAGTTGGAGAAATCTTTGCATGAAGTGTGAACCTCAGCTATAAGAACACCATGTGATTGACATCCTACTCAAAAGAATTCATGGACCCGTAGCTTTCATGCTCAAAGGACTCGCCATCAAATCCTTCGAGAAGCTACTCAGCAAGGCTAGCAGTCTTCAGGAAGAAATCAAATACATAGATTATCATGAGAAATCCAAGACAACCAGAGTGTTTGAAAAGAAATATGGAACAGTTGCAACTGTTGATAAAGGAATGATAGCACGGGGGGTAGGATAGGGGCTGCCTCTACTAGATTGGTTGTCTCGAATTCGAGGAAGAAAATCCTCAAACCCCCTAACTTTGTATGATTATCTTTTTGCCCCTCTGGGTATAATGATCATAATTTCGGCTACATTTTAATTGTTTCTAGTGATGACGTAATCGATTATGACCAATCTAACTGTGAACTCGATTCCTAAAATGATCCTCAAATCATACTTGAGTCCGATGAACTCGCTGGCTCAGAAAAATATGTTGAGATTTTCATACCTATTTTATATTATTTTTAATGATATTGCACTTTAAGGAAAGGTATTTTTTATGTTTTATTGCAGGAATGATGAATTAGGGTCATTGGAGCAAAGAGATGCAATAAGGAGTGAATTTGGAGCGAAAAGGACCAAAATGTGAAAATTTTAACTAGGCCGCCGACGACGCCCTTGACCCCGCCGATGGCGAGTTTTTCATTAGGCTACAGAACATAATGCTTCAGAAGCCCACCGAAGGCGCCCTCGAGGCCAAAGATGGAGAGATCGATGGTTATGCCTACCCAAGCTTTAGATAAGGCCAAAATTTGAAGGGATGCTTAAACAACTCTTAGGAAAGCTCATCCACAACTTTAAAAGACTATTTTGGCCGAAAATTAGAGAGGTTCCATTAGTGTATAGAGAATTTACTAGAGTTCTCCGTGGTGGTGTCCGCTGAGTTTTTGTTGTTTGTAGAGTGTAGAGATTTTAATTTAGGGTTAGTTGTGAGGAATTCTTTGAGAGATTGTAAGAGTGGAGGGAAAGTGAGAGATTTCTTCCTCCTTTCCGAGGGAAAGAATATAGGGAGTAAAGGAAGTGCTAGGAGAGTTCCTAGAGATTAGAAAAATTCCAATATTAGTGAGGAATTTTCGAGAGATTGTAAGAGTGGAGGGAAAGTGAGAGATTTCTTCCTCCTTGCTACTTCAAAAAGGAATTGCTTCGAGAGATTGTAAGAGTGGAGGGAAAGTGAGAGATTTCTTCCTCCTTGCCGCTTTGAAGAAGAATTTTCGAGAGATTGTAAGAGTGGAGGGAAAGTGAGAGATTTCTTCCTCCTTGCTACTTCAAAGAGAAATAGGAGGTGCTAGAGAGAGTTCATAGAGGTTAGAAAGGTTCCAATATTGTGAGGAACTCTTTAAAATTGTAAGAGTGGAGGGAAAGTGAGAGATTTCTTCCTCCTTGCTACTTCAAATTCTTTGAGAGATTGTAAGAGTGGAGGGAAAGTGAGAGATTTCTTCCTCCTTGCTACTTCGAAAACGAATTCTGTGTGCTGTAAAGAAAGGAAGAGATTTAGAGGAACTTCGAGGAGTGTTCTTGTGGAGAAACTAGAGATAAGTTATTTACTTGTTGTAGTTTGTATGAATTTGATTTTATATATAAATTTCGAGTTTTGTTGTGTTTTTCCCATGTGATCTGAGTAGTTTTCTCTGCCTTTCTCATTGTCTCGAGATTTGTGAAATGGTGATTTGAATTGGTGAAGCCATAAAAATGTTCAAGAAATTGTGATAATCTTTTCACTTTGATCTTAATTTACTTTCAATCTGGCCAATTTATTTGTTAAATTATGTTGATTTTTACAACTAAAGTGAAGATTACATCCAAGATTCAGGGAGGTTAAAGCCCTTGGAAGTTGAATGCAAATAAATAGGGAAATAATCTTATCGGGCATAGAATTGCAGATTTTAGAGTGACAGACCAAAATCCCCAATTCAGTCCTATCGTTTCGGTGCTGAAGTGTAGATGTTAGCCCTCAGGTGAGGGGAACGTGGGAGCTTCGAAGTGAGAGCCGGTATCCTCGCAGCCTAGTCGCATATTCAGTAAAGAATTGTAAGTCAATGTTCTTTATGCCTGGACCAAAGGGTAAAGAATAGGTATGCTCCTATTTGGCACAATATGTTCTTTATGCCTGGACCAAAGGGTAAAGAATAGGTATGCTCCTATTTGACATAATATAATTTGAACTAATTCACTATGCCCTGGCACAATAAGTTCTTTATGCCTGGACCAAAGGGTAAAGAATATGTATGCTCCTATTTGGCACAATATAAATTCTTTATGCCTGGACCAAAGGGTAAAGAATAGGTATGCTCCTATTTGGCACAATATAATTTTAACCTATGCCTGGACCAAAGGGTAAAGAATAGGTATGCTCCTATTTGACACAATATAATTTGAACTGACCTGGACCAAAGGGTAAAGAATATGTATGCTCCTATTTGGCACAATATAAATTGAACTAATTTAAAGGGTAAAGAATAGGTATGCTCCTATTTGGCACAATACAATTTGAACTGATTCACTTTATTCGCCTAGCTGCAGAATCAGTAACCAAGCATAGGATTGTTCAATGTTTGTTATGCCTGGACCGATGCAGATTCAGTAAACAAGCGTAGGATTAATCAATGTTCTTTATGCCTGGACCAAAGGGTAACACGCAGATTCAGTAAACAAGTGTAGGATTAGTCAATGTTTTTTATGCCTGGACCAAAGGGTAAAGAATAGTCAGTAAACAAGCGTAGGATTAGTCAATGTTCTTTATGTCAGGACCAAAGGGTAAAGAATAGGTGCCTATTTGGCACAATATAATTTGAACCAATTCACTTTATCCATTCACTATAATTTCTTGACAGGGAGAAACTATTGGCACAATATAAATTGAACTAATTCATTTTATCCATTCACTATAATTTCTTGACAATAATATAAATTGAACTAATTCATTTTATCCATTCACTATAATTTCTTGACAAAGAGAAGGATGCTTTCTTATATATCATTTGGCACAATATAATTTGAACTGATTCACTTTATCCATTCACTATAATTTCTTGACAAGGTGTAGGATTAGTCAATGTTCTTTATGCTTGGACCAAAGGGTAAAGAATATGGCACAATAAGTTCTTTATGCCTGGACCAAAGGGTAAAGAATATGTATGCTCCTATTTGGCACAATATAAATTCTTTATGCCTGGACCAAAGGGTAAAGAATAGGTATGCTCCTATTTGGCACAATATAATTTTAACCTATGCCTGGACCAAAGGGTAAAGAATAGGTATGCTCCTATTTGACACAATATAATTTGAACTGACCTGGACCAAAGGGTAAAGAATATGTATGCTCCTATTTGGCACAATATAAATTGAACTAATTTAAAGGGTAAAGAATAGGTATGCTCCTATTTGGCACAATACAATTTGAACTGATTCACTTTATTCGCCTAGCTGCAGAATCAGTAACCAAGCATAGGATTGTTCAATGTTTGTTATGCCTGGACCGATAAAGAATAGGTATGCTCTTATTTGGCACAATATAAATTGAACTAATTCATTTTATCCATTCAATATGATCTCTTGACAAGGAAAAGGATGCTTTCTAATATATTGAATATCACAATTAAACCCTTCTCAGTATCATTTGTTATTTAATAGTTATTAAAATTACCTATTTATTTCAATTGTCTATTAGTGACAGATAAGTAAATTGAACTTCATTGTTGTGATTAAAGTATTGCTTTTCTAAAATCTTAGTTCATTCTAAACTACTCCCTGTGGGATCGATATCTTGGACTCCATTAGAGCCCTATATTACTTGAGTGATACATATACTTATGATAAGTGTGACCTTTACAATTATTGAATATTTATTACATCCATATTTATCTTATATTTTTATTGCATATAAAATTCGCTGTCAAGTTTTTGGCATCGTTGTCGGGGATTTAAATCTTCTAGTGGCGCTGTCAAATTCTTGTACTTTTAGGCATATATAAGTCGCCGATCAAGTTTTTGGTGTCGTTGTCGGGAGTGATTGAGTAAGTCAAATCACGATCAGAGTAACGGACAAATTAGGATTATTAGAAAATTTTTACTTAAATTGTAACTTATATTTACATTTAGTTAATTATATTATTGAGTACTGATTTCAAATTATATGCGTAAATTTTGACTGTGTAATGATTTCAAATTGTATGCGTAAATTTGGACATGAAAATCTTATACCCTACGATTCGACACACTATTAGAAAAATTAGAAGATTGAGAAGAGAACCTAGAAATTCTGATACAATGGAAAATTAGAAGGATTAGAAGATTAAGAAGAGAACCTAAAAATTCTGATACAATGGAAAACAACATGAGCAATGTATGCGTAAATTTGGACCTGAAAATCTTATACCCTATGATTCGGAATTAGAACACACTGTTAGAAAGATTAGAAGATTAAGAAGAGAACCTAGAAATTTTGATACAATGGAAAACAACCTGAACAATCATGGAATGGAGAATGAACACCAACCTAGACCCCTAAGAGATTATGCAAATCCTACAACAAATGAAATTCACTTATCTATCTAAAATTCTGATGTAGCTGATAATTCATTTGAGCTTAAACCTACTATTATCCAAATGGTACAAAATAATCAATTTGAAGGTACACCAAATGAAGATCCAAACAAACACCTTGCTAGTTTTTTAGAACTATGCTACTTTTAAATATGACAGAGTCTCAAACGATGTTGTGAAACTTATACTTCTTCCTTTTTCACTGAGGCATAAGGCTAAGATGTGGTTAAATTCATTAGCACCGGGATCTACTAGAACTTGGGGAGAACTTTCACAGAAATCTCTATCTAAATATTTCTCTCCATCCAAAACTGCTAAATTTAGAAATGACATAACAAACTTTCACAGAAATTTCTATCCAAATATTTCCCTCCATCCGAAACTGCTAAACTTAGAAATGACATAACATCACTTTCACAGAAATTTATATCCAAATATTTCCCTCCACCCAAAACTGCTAAACTTAGAAATGACATAACATCGTTCTCAGATTGATGGTCGTTACCAGATTGGTTGATAATTCAAACTTTTTATAATGGATTAGTGGGATCTCTTAGATCAAGAGTCAATATATGAAGCTTGGGAGAGATTTAAAGATCTTCTTAGGAAGTGCCCTCATCACTCGAGAGTCGATATATGAAGCTTGGGAAAGATTTAAAGATCTTTTTAGGAAGTGCCCTCATCATTTGTCCCAGATTGGTTGATAATTTAAACTTTTTACAATGGATTAGTGGATCTCTTAGATCGATTATAGATTGGTTGATAATTCAAACTTTTTATAATGGATTAGTGGGATCACTTAGATCGATTATAGATATTTGGTTGATAATTCAAACTTTTTATAATGGATTAGTGGGATCTCTTAGATTGATTATAGATGATGCAGTTGGTGGTTCTTTAATGTCAAAACCTTTTAATGAGGCTTATTCATTAATAGAAGAGATGGCTACCAACAATTTTCAATGGCCCTCTGAGCGGGTAAATCCTAAAAGAGTAGCTAGTATCCATGATTCTGATGCAATATCTATGTTAGCTTCGCAGATTGCTGCAATATCAAAGAAATTAGATCATTCTGGGATGAATTATTCTCCACCTCCTATGATGGAAGAGAATTCATCTGGGAAATTTGTAGATGTTCAACCTTCTTATAAGACCTTAAATGCTATTAATAGACCCAACAATCCTTATTCGAATTATTATAACTCAGGTTGGAAGAATCATCCAAATTTTAATTGGAATAAAAAAATCCGCTACAAATCCACCATGGGCAAATAACTCAGTGAACCCTTAAAAAATTCCTCCAACCAAGGAAATGTTAACTATAGACCTTCTTATTCTCCAGAATTTAATAGTAATACTCAAATTAAGGAGAAGAAGTTTTCTATGGAAGAGCTGATATTAAACATGGTTCAACAATTGCAGAATCAATGAAATCAATTACAAATTCAAGGAAATCAATTACAAAATCAAGGAACTGCTATTAAGAATATTGAAAACCAATTAGGGCATATCG
The DNA here is from genome assembly GCA_002079205.1 of Phalaenopsis hybrid cultivar. Lineage (NCBI taxonomy): Eukaryota > Viridiplantae > Streptophyta > Magnoliopsida > Asparagales > Orchidaceae > Phalaenopsis > Phalaenopsis hybrid cultivar. Next base: position 50,682 of record JXCR01134205.1, on the reverse strand, counting down.
CTACTGCGCTTAGTAACCGAACATTAGGAACTTTTCCTAGTACTGTGGAACCAAATCCTAAAGATCAAGGAAAAGAACAAATCAAAGCGATATAATTACGAAGTGGAAAAGAATTGGAAACAAGGGTGAATAAGGAAATAGAAACTGAAAAAGAGAAAGTGGATACTAAAAAAGAGAAGGATCATGAGTACCCAGATTTAGAGTATCCATTTACACTAATGAAAATTACTGTGGAGAAACCTCCACCACCGTTTCCTCAATGATTGAAGCAATACAAATAGAATAAACAATTTTCTAAATTTTTAGAAATTCTTAAGAAATTAACAGTAAATATTCCCTTCGTAGAAGCTTTAGAGCAAATGCCCAATTATGTAAAATTTATGAAAGATATTCTGAACAAGAAAATAAAGTTCACGGATAATGAAACTGTTGCACTTAGCGAAGAGTGTAGTGTAATTATTCAGAAAAAGCTTCCTGAAAAATTAAAAGATCCTGGCAGTTTCACTATACCATGTGCGATTGGTCAAAAAATTTTATGGAAGAATTATGTGATTTGGGAGCCAGCATTAATCTTATGCCTCTATCAATTTTCAAAAGATTAGGATTCGGAGAAGTCTCACCTACTTCTGTAACTTTACAGTTAGCGGATCGGTCAGTTACATATCCTAAGGGAGTTATAGAAGATGTGTTAGTAAAAGTGGATAAATTTATCTTTCCTATGGATTTCATTATTTTAGATATGGATGAAGATAAGATGTGTTAGTAAAAGTGGATAAATTTATCTTTTCTGTGGATTTCATTGTTTTAGATATGGAGGAAGATAAAGATATCTATTATTTTAGGGAGACCATTTTTAGCTACTGGAAAAGCTATGATAGATGTTCAAAAAGGACAATTAACTATGAGCGTTAATGTGACTTTTAACATTGTGAAATCTATGAAATACCTTGCTGTTGAAAGAGATAATGAATGTTTACTCATAGAAATTATTCAACATTTACTGAACTACCCTGCTGTTGAAAGAGATAATGAATATTTTCGCATGGAAATTATTGAACATCTATTGAACAAATATTTTAAAGAACATTTTGAAGACAAAAAGCATTTTGAAGGAGAAGAACATTTTGTAGAAAAGGAACAATTTGAAAAGAGTGAGGAAGTTATTTTGGACGAATTAGAAAATGAAGAATTAGTTTATGTTCAGGAAAGATTTGAGATGTTGGATATTACGGAAAATGCCGATAAAAATCTATTCCCTTCAATTATAAAACCACATGAACTTGAGTTAAAAATACTGCCTAACCACTTGAAATGTGTATTTTTATGAGACTCATCTACATTACTTGTTATTATATCTTCAGAATTAAATGATCTGCAAGAGCAAACACTGTTAGATACATTGAAAAGATATAAGAAAGCTTTTAATCTTAGCTGATATTAAGGGAATCAGTCCTTCAATCTGTATGCACAGAATTATATTAGATGATTACCCTATTGGAGCTGTTCTTGGACAAAGGTATGAAAATTTTTTTAAAGTTATATACTACGCTAGTAAAACTCTTAATGAGGCACAAATTAACTATACTGTTACTGAAAAAGATTTACTAGAAATTTTATATGTTTTAGATAAATTCAAATCTTATTTAATTAGAGCTAAATGCGTTGTGCATACTGATCACTCTGTTATTAAATATCTGATGCAAAAGAAGGATGCTAAACCAAGGTTGATTAGATGGATACTTTTGATGCAAGAATTTGATCTTGTGGTTATTAATAGAAAGGGAACTGATAATCAAATTGTTGATCATTTGTCAAGATTAGAAAATCAAGGATTATCTGACACTGAAAATGAAATTACAGACAGTTTCCCTGACAACAACTTTATAATATTAATGAGTGAAAATACCATGGTATGCTGATATTGTTAATTATATTGTAAGTGATATTTTGCCACCTATGCTGGCATTGCAACAACAATACCATGGTATGCTGATATTGTTAATTATATTGTAAGTGATATTTTGCCACCTATGCTGATATTGCAACTACCATGGTATGCTGATATTGTTAATTATATTGTAAGTGATATTTTGCCACCTATGCTAACACTGATGCTGATATTGTTAACTATATTGTAAGTGATATTTTGCCACCTATGCTGACATTGTAACAACAAAGAAAATTTACTCATGATGTGAAAGCATATTTTTGGGATGAGCCTTATTTATATAAATAATGTAAGGAGCTTATTATGAGGAGATGTGTACCTTATTAAGAAACTGAACTAATCATTCAGAAATGTCATGATTCTAAAGTTGGAGGACATTTTGGGATTGATAAAACTACTTATAAAATTTTACAAGCTGGATTTTATTGGCCTACTATCTTTAGAGATGTTTATAGATAAAAAAAACTTGTGATCGATGTCAACATGTAGGCAATATATCTAGAAGAAATGAAATGCTTCTAAATTTCATGTTAGAAGTTGAGATCTTGGACGTTTGGGGATTAGATTTTATGGGACCATTTATTCCTTCATTTGGAAACTTATAAATATTAATTGCAATGGACTAATCTCTAAGTGGATTGAAGCACAAGCTTTACCTCGCTGTGACGCTAAAAGTGTTTCAAGATTCGCACAAGATTTACCTCGTTGTGATGCTAAAAGTGTTTCAAGGTTTTTAATGAAAAATATTTTCACTAGATACGGAAAGCCTAGAATGATTATCACTGACGGAGGATCCCATTTTATGAATGAATACATTCAGAGAATGGCAGAAAAGTTTAAATTATTCATAGAATCTCTACTGCCTGTCATCCTCAAACCAGTGGGTTAGTTGAAGTTTCTAATAGAGAAATTAAACAAATACTTAAAAAACTGTAAACACTAGTATAATAGATTGGTCCACTAGATTGGATACTGCATTGTAGGTTTATAGGTAACGTTATAAAACTCCTATTGGAATGACTCCTTACAGACTAATTTTTGGAAAGACTTGTCACTTACGATAAAACTCCTATTGGAATGACTCCTTACAGACTGATTTTTGGAAATACTTGTCACTTACCAATAGAATTGGACCATAAAGCATATTGAGTGATTAAAGAATTCAATTATAATTTGAAAAATGTTGGTAAGAAGAGACTGTTACAATTAAATGAATTAGAAGAATTAAGAAATGAGTCATATGATAACGACTTATAAGGAAAAATTAAAGTTATGGCATGATCGGAAGATTAATCAAAAAAACTTTGAACCAGGACAAGAAGTTTTGCTTTACAACACTAGGCTGAGGTTATTTCCTAGAAAATTAAAGTCTCGTTGGTTAAGACCCTTTACTGTGACTCAAGTATATACTTATGGAGTTGTTGAAATTGAAGATCATAAGACTGGAAATAGATTTAAAGTAAATGAACACAGATTAAAACAATATTATGATGGTCAAAGACCAAATTTTAAAGAGGTTTTAATGATCAGTCAACCTAAATAACACCTGAATAGGTCAGGCTGACGACGTTATACCAAGCGCTTTATGGGAGGCAACCCATGTTTAACTTTACTTTTATCACGATTATAGCAATTTTTATTTGAAATTATCGTTAGTTTGTGGTAGTATTAAGATCTACTACACTTATTTACCCTTGAAACCTCATAAAAATTAGATCCATGAAGAAAAATTGGAACGCATTCGGACCAGAGCGAAATTGTGAAAATTTTACCTTGGGCGCCGATGACGCCGTTGACAGCGGGTTTTTCTTGAGACTCCATACAAATTTGACACAGAGGCGTGCCGACGGTACCATCGACCCCACCAATGGCGAGACCGGCGAAATGGTGGTTACTTGAGTTCAAATGGCGGTTTTTGGGCAGGAATTATCTTTTTAAACTCAACAATTTGATTTCTAGTTCATATTTTCCCTCCAAAAATGAAGTGAAACTCTACCGATTTCATTCGTATGGCGTCCAATTCCCTTGATAATCTTAGAATGCGAGTTTTCAATCGGCAAAAGTTTATTAGTGAGGAAGCGCAGCGAATCTTCAACAAGTTGCTGACGAAGAAAAGATTAATCAAAGAACGAGGATTCATAAATCGCGGATTGAATAATCCCACGACGGATATCAAAGAAATGATAGTGTGGCAAAGATGGGAAGTGTTGTGCTACACTACTGCCATCGTGGTTGTTCCAGTGGTGAAACAATTTTATGCAAATTTGCATGGAATCAACCAAGAAGTTTTATGTGCGAGGAAGATGGATTACTTTCACTCCTGCACGGATCAATGAGTTATATATGATAAAGAGGAAGATGGATCACTTTCACTCCTGCATGGATCAACAAATTATATATGATAGAGAATGTTCTTGTCTGTCACTATTTTAATTTTGTCCCAACAAGAAACCAGATGAATGAGATTTAGCAAAACGGACGAAACTGATGACTTAGAAACAAGAGAAAATGGGTATGTTAGTTTTTTTGCAACACTCCTAAATCTCGTTTTGAAACATTGTCACTTTTTCATTTCTGCGAAACTGTTATCGACAATGAAGATCGGTAAAGTTTCTAAAGAAAGTACCATTTTGAATTACTGCATCCAAAGGGGACTGTTGATCGACATTGGATCTATAATTGTGAAGTCAATTTTGGGTCCTGATCATTCATGGATCAACTTATGGGCTTGGACACCCCTCCACAATTTTCTCACTTTGCAATCAGCTACAAGTGTCCTATGAAAATTGGGAAAAGGTACTGCTACCTTGGAAGCCTTTGGATCTAACTCAGAGATTCCTAGTTTTTGAAGATGAAAATGACATGATAATTATAGTAGATCAAGCATTCAGAATTCAATGCTAGTTCAATCCTTAGTACCTGATAAGTCTCTGGTGATCCTGCGCTGAATCAAGAAATTGGAAAAGGAGGTACAAAATGTCATGAATGCGATTAATAATATCTCCAATTTCTTCTATCATCTAGACTGGAGGATGAAGGAACATTTCGAGGAGGTACAAAATGTCATGAATGTGATTAATAATATCTCCGATTTCTTTGATCATCTAGACTGGAGGATGAAGGAACATTTCGAACACTCTAGACATTTAGAAGATAGCTTGATACAACTGATGAGGAGGTGAAGTTAATTCGAACACTCTGGACATTTAGAAGATAGCTTGATACGACTGATGAGGAGAATGAAGTTAATATGACTCTACTGAAGAATTTCCATACCGACCCTTCTATAACATCTTCGTTCATGTTCAATCAATGGACATTTAGAAGATAGCTTAATATGACTGATGAGGAGGATGAAATTAATAGAAGAGGATTCCGAAGAATTTCCATTCCGACCCTTCTACAACCTCTTCATTCATGTGCAATCAATGGGTGATCTAAGAGGAGAATTGAGTACTGAGTCTGAGGATTAGTAGATTTATATTTACTACCTATCTGTCTATCTATGTATTTCGATTTGAACTTCATATTTGCTTTGTTTTAGAATTATGCTTTTAGATCTCTGTATAGTTGAGACTAAGCATAGGATGTTTTGTTTTTCAGCATTTTGAGTGTTGTGGGTTGGATTGCGATGCTGAATTAATGTATTGAGGTTAGAAATACCAAACTTAGGTGTGTTATGTAATGTATATTGTACCCCTCGGAATTTATATATAAATGTGATGTTTTGTGTTGTGAAAGTTTATATGTGCTAAGTACATCATTTAGTTACTTAAAATTATGTCTATAATGATTAAAAATATGTCGCTAAGGCTTGGAATTGATCAAAATCACAAATTCAGAAATTGGACAAAATCAATAGAGCCCGCCGACGACACCCTCGACGTCGGCGACGACAGATTTTTCCAGAGACTAAAGTTCAAAATTCCAATAAAGCGCGTCGACGGTGCCATCAAGATCACAAAAAACACCTTAACCGTGATTTTGACCAGTCAACCGCCACTATTCATCATCTCCTTCCTCCTAAAAACACCATTTTTGACCTAGGGCTTGAAAGATCTTGGATTGGGAAGAAATTTCAAGGCTTTTTGACACTGGATTTGATCATCTCTAGGTAAGAGCTTCACTCTAAGCTAAAAATATTTGATTTTCATCATGGATTTCTTCCACATTGAGGAGATCTGAAAAATTTGAGAATATGAAGAAAATTTGGGAAGAAATTCATGGATCTTAATGTTGAACTCTTTAAATTACCATTAGAAGCCATGATTTGCATATTTTAAGTAATTTTTGTAATTTTGTTATGATTTGATTAGATTGAAATAGCTCCTCGTCAAAAGAGAAGAGTTGAGTTTGACGAGTCTCGCTTCGTCAATGTGATGGCTCAAACAAAATTCACTTCCATATTTAAAGAAAAGAAGTGCATACAAGATCGAGTTTTTGAAAGTCCGGGAGGAGAAATCGAACAAGTTATTGCGGAGCGGAGGTGGGAAAACTTTTGTTACACCACTAATAAAGCTGATGCAAATGTTGTGAAGGAGTTCTACGCCAATGTTATTTATTCTGGTGACGAAATCGTTCAAGTGTGTGGGTTTCCTGTTAAGTTTATTGCCGCCCGCATCAACACTTTTTATGAGGTCCCAGACTCTTATAGTTGTCACTATGAATCCTTTAGTACAATGGAAGACCCCCTCAATGATGTGATCAACTTTCTCACAGATGGGAAATGAAAATGGAAGATAAAGCAGGGAGAACGGGTAAATTTTTCTACTTCCATGCTTAATGCCACCTCTAAGGCGTGGCACTATTTCATTTTCTCTACTCTGTTACCGACCTATCACCATAGTGAGGTAACTAGAGATAGAGCTATTCTGAATTTCTGTATTCAGAATAGTAGAACTATAAATGTGGGGAGAATAATTCTTAAGAATTTATTGACTACGGCGATGAGTGAGACAAGTGGATATCTATGACATCCTGGACTTATTTATGCAAATTGTAAACTTTATGGAGTGGAAAGTGGAGATGAAGAATGGGTTTATCCTATGAAACCCATTAGTAAAGCTAATTTAAGGACTTATGAATCCCATGAGAAATGGAGGACTGGGAGTAAAAGTCAAGAACATTCTACTAGTAGAGATGTCCCCTCTACAAGTTATGACCTTCCACCTTCTAGTTCTCCTACCCTCTCTGATTTGATGAATGAGTTGATCTTGCAGCGAAAGAGCATAGAATTGATAAATGAAAGGATTGATGGTTTAGAACATCAACACAACTATGATAGTGATTACCTTCAGAGGCATTCAAATTTTGAGGTCACCTATGATGAAGCTCAGGCCCGACACTACAGAGGTGAGCCTGATGTTACATTTCCTGAGTACCCCCGATATACTCAGTATCAACCCAATCCACCTACTGAGCAAAAGCGATGAAGATTTAGCTTGGGATTTTGATATTGAATGAAATTGATGTACTTATGTTTGTATTTTTATTTTATGTAATCTTTTTTGTAATATAAATGAATGTTTGTGTATTTGAACTTTCAATTTTATTATTATGTTGTACTTGGATAATTTTAATTTTTGTTTTAAAGTTAATGTTATAGTTAAATGTGCATGTGTAGTTCAATATATGTTGAGTAGTATTGTGGATTGTAATGTAATGTGATTTTTATTTCGCATTTTAATTTTAATGGTTTAGTATTGTGGTTGTGTTAGGAAATGTTGTGCTTATTCAAAATTTCATTACCCAAAAATTCCTCTAATGATTTATAAGTGTAGAAAGCTCCTAATATTACAGACCAGGTGAACTAAAAATTTGAGAAGGCCTTCAAAAATTTCAGAATGATGAAAATGCCTACAATACTGAGGTGTGATTTATATTTATAGTTTTTCTTTCCACCTGAATTATTTCATATTTAAAAATTTTAAGTTTGGGGGAAGGAAGAAAAATATTAACTATTAGATGTCCTCTATTTCAATATTTTCAAATATTTTTTATATGATTTTATGTAGTAAATTTAATTTAGGTAACTATATTTTTGTAAGTATTTAAATATTATGGTAGATTTAAAGAAATATTTTTGTAATGAAAATTAATTTTGTAACTTAAGATATTTAGTATAAGTGAATAAGATTATGGTTAACTATTTAAAGTAAAGGAAACTATATTTTAAAGTATTTAGAATCTGGAAATTCATTTGAGAAGAAAAGATTGGGGCTCAATGATGTAAAAATTATGAAATATTTATAAGGTAAAGAAATGCTTTAAGTTTCAAATTTAGGGATAGAAAAGTGAAGTTCAAAATCATTCAAGGTTATCCAGATATAGTAATCCTCACTTGAAAAAAAAAGAAAAAGAAAGGATTGACAACAATCCCTAAGGCTATCCAGATATCTAATCCTCACTTGAAAAAAAGGAAAAAGAAAGGATTTGAAAACACTCCCTGAAATAGATATAGTAATCCTCACTTGAAAAAGGAAAAAAAAAAGGATTGAAAACAATCCCTGAAAAAAAGAAAAAATATATAGGATTGAAAGCAATCCAAATGAAAAAGAGAAAAGAAAAGAAAGAAAAAAAAAATATATAGGATTGAAAGCAATCCAAATGAAAAAGAGAAAAGAAAGAAAAAAAATTATGATGGAAGTGAGGAGAAGCTTGAGGATTTGCCTAATCAAACGCTTCACTGGACCTACCTAAAGGGAAAACTTAAATACATTCCTGAACTTATATTTATGGAATTAGAAAATTATGGAAGTGAGGAGAAGATTGAGGATATGCCTAATCAAAAATTGGCTTCACTGGACCATTAAATACATTCCTGAACTTATATTTATGGAATAAGTCTTTTACTAGTAGAGTTCTCATGAATTTTATATCTTTTGGATATTCTAAGTGACTTAATATTGCAACATATAGTCATTCTTCAAATAAAAAGAAGACTAGAACTCTTAAACTTGATGACTAGATAATCTTGTGGCTAAAGAGTTAAATCAATTACTTGAATTTTTTCTAAAAATCTCACTATGATACTTATTTAAATCAAACTTATAGTATTTCTGAATTAAAACTTTACTGCAGTAGATCATAACTTATATGTAGTACTAAAATTACTTGAGGACAAGTAATAGTTAAGTTTGGGGGATTTTGACCCAAGGAAAATATGTTGAGATCTTCATACCTATTTTATAATATTTTTCATGATATTACACTTTAAAGAAATGTATTTTTGATGTTTTATTATAGGAATGATGAATTAGGGTCATTGGAGCAAAAAAGATGCAAAAGGGAGCGAATTTGGAGTGAAAAGAACCAAAATGTGGAAATTTAAACTAGGTCGCCGATGGCGCCCTCGACCCTGTCGACGGTGAGTTTTTCTCAAGGCTACAAGAAAAAATCGACGGTTATGCCTACTCAAGATTTGGATAAGGCCAAATTTGGAAGTGATGCTTAGGCAACTCTTGGGAAAGCTCATCCACAACTTTAAAAGACTATTTTGGCCAAAAATTAGAGAGGTCATGGAGGTTAGAAAGGTTCCATTAGTGTATAGAGAATTTACGGGAGTTCCAATATTATGAGGAATTCTTCAAGAGATTGTAAGAGTGGAGGGAAAGTGAGAGATTTCTTCCTCCTTACAACTTTGAAGAGGAATTCTGTGTGGTGTAAAGAAAGGACGAGATTCAGAGGAACTTCAAGGAGTGTTCTTAGGGAGAAACTAGAGATAAGTTATTTACTTGTTGTAGTTTGTATGACTTTGATTTTATATATGAATTCCAAGTTTTTTGTGTTTTCCTCATGAGTTATGAGTAGTTTTCTCTGTCTTTCTCCTTGTCCCGAGATTTGTGAAATGGTGATTTGAATTGGTGAAGCCATAAAAATGTTCAAGAAATTGTGATAATGTTTTCACTTCAATCTTAATTTACTTTCAATCTGGCCAATTGACTTAAAATATGTTGAGTTTTACAACTAAAGTGAAGATTACATCCAAGATTTATGGAGGTCAAAATAAAATATGTTGAGTTTTACAACTAAAGTGAAGATTACATCCAAGATTTAGAGAGGTCAAAGACCTTGGAAGTTGGGTGCAAATAAATAGAGAAATAATATTATTGGGCGTAGAATTGGAGATTTTAGAGTGACAGACTAAAATCCCCAATTTGGTCCTATCGTTTGGGTGTTGAAGTGTAGATTTTAGCCCTAAGGTGAGGGGAACGTGGGAGCTCCGAAGTGAGAGACGGTATCCTCCCACCCTAGCCACAGATTCAGTAAACAAGCATAGGATTAGTCAATGTTCTTTATGTCTAGACCAAAGCGTAAAGAATAGGTATGCTCCTATTTGGCACAATATAAATTTGACTAATTCATTTTAACCATTCACTATGATTTCTTGACAAGGAGAAGGATGCTTTCTTATATATTGAATATCACAATTAAACCCTCCTCAGTATCATTAGTTATTTAATAGTTATTAAAATTACCTATTTATTTTAATTGTCTATTAGTGACAGATAAATAAATTGAACTTCGTTCTTGTGATTAAAGTATTGTTTTTCTAAAATCTTAGTTCGTAATTCTAAGCTACTCCCTATGTGGGATCGATATCTAGGACTCCATTAGAGCCCTATATTACTTGAGTGATACGTATACTTGCATTGATAAGTGTGACTTTATAATTATTGAATATTTATTACGTTCATATTTATCTTATATTTTTATTGCATATAAAAAGTCGCTGTCAAGTTTTTGACGCTGTTGCCGGGGATTTAAATCTTCTAGTGGCACTGTCAAATTATTATATTTTTAGGTATATATAAGTCGTCGGTCACTCTCTAACAATATCAAAGAAGACATCAACAATACTGCTTACGACAACACCGGGAGCGAGGAGCTAATCCTCGAACACCGCAGCATACTACTCGCCCTCAACTTAGAACTTTCTGACAAAGAAGAAACATCAAAAGATTCAACAATGATAACTCAGGAAGAAAAAATTACAGAAATAAACTTAAGAAGTGGGAAAGTATTGCCCCTAAGGATAACTCCTACAGACAAAGGAAAATAAATAGTAACTCGAGAAGAACTACCTCTACCTCCACCAGTGAAAGAAACACATGACAAAGGAAAAATTGGAGGACCATACAAATTAGATTACAACGTGCTAGCTCATCTTAGGAAGTTGTCGGCTCGACTAAGCATTTATGACACTCTGATCCTATCAAAGGAGATGAGAGAAGCTCTAGTTACAGCTTTGCTTAACCCAGAGATTTGTTTAGCTCAATTGGTCAGCACATCCTTAGATGAAGTTTGCTTATTGAAAGAATAATCAGGGGTAACCTTCACGGATGAAGACTTGTTGCTTGATACCACCGACCACAATCAACCATTCTACATCTCTGTCAACATTGGCAGATTTGTATTATCCAGAGTTCTAGTAGATCCAGGAGCATCTCTCAACCTAATGAGTCTACGAACATTGAAGCCCAAGAGCTTACGGCCGATAAAATGATGCTAAGAGGATTCAACCAAAAAGGAGAAAGAGCCCTTGGATCGATCACATTACTTATGAAGTTTGGAGAACTAACAACAACCGTTAAATTTCATATCATTGACGCGGAGACCTCTTTTAACGCTCTACTTGGTCAACCGTGGATTCATGAACACAACATGGTTCTGTCATCTCCACATTAGTGAATCAAATACTGCAAAGAAGGATAAGAATATTGTATCAAAGGAGATTTACAACCATTTTCAATTCATGAAGTCGGTATTCATGAAGATGCTGCCTACTACGCGCCACCAAAGAAAACTCTCTTCTCGTGCGAGATTCTGATAATCAAAGATAAAGATTGAGAAAAATCACAAAAATGAGGCCATTCAACTCCACTTCAACAATCTTCTGTCATCCGTCTACATCAAATTGGTGGAGGTTCTTTTGATCCGCGCACCCAAGGTCGAGGCCAGGGATGTGGACGAGGAAGGATCAATCTAATTGTTGAACGGACTAGGCCGACCAGCAACATTGGTGATGAAGAAAGTTCTGAAGATGAAATAATAATGACAAAACAGAAGAAACCTCAATATGAGATATCTTTAGAAGATACGAAGAAAAGTGAATATGAAATAATGTATGATCGGATAAATCACTGTGTGAACACTATGATCCGTACTCCGATTCTCCTTCAAAAGGTTGAGAGTTTAGAGGTCAAGGAAGTCAGTAGTATTGGTTCAAAACTGATCAAAATTTACCGTGCTCCTACCTCTACTAATCTTGAAAATCATGTAAATTTGGATGATGATCCTAATGAATTAATGAAATTGCCTTTTGGTTACTTTTCTCCTTACGTATAAAAGTTAATTCAACAAGGACATTTGCCAAAACAAATGCAAAAAGGTAAACTACAACTTTTTGAAAAATTATAGATTGTTAAAATTCAATCTCTAAACTCAAAAGAGGGTCTCTAATTCAGTACAATGGGACCAGTCGATGATTCAAAATTTTGCATGGTTGTTACTAGTAAATCAGGAGAAGATTGCCTCAATGTAGAGGATGACTCTATCGATCAGCTAATAGAAGATGCTTCGCTAGAATTTGAGGAGAAAATCAAGTCAACTATTGATGAGTTAAAGGAATTTAACCTCCAGACTGAAGAAAACCCTATACCTACATTTATAAGCTCTCTACTCAACGATGAAGAATCTTTAAAATTGATCAAACTGTTAACAGGATTCAAAGATTGCTTCGCCTGAAGTTATGATGAAATGTCAGGACTATCAGCAGAAGTAGCAGTTCATAAACTCGGATTGGACAAAGATATGACTCCTGTAAAACAAGCCCCAAGATGAATGCACCTCAAAATAGAACAGCAAGTCATTGCTGAGGTGAAGAAATTAATAGATGTTAACTTTGTATGGGAAGAGCAGTACCCTACATGGTTAGCTAACATTGTTCCAATTAAGAAGAAAAATGGATGGATATGTGTCTGTGTCGATTTCAGAGATCTAAATAAAGCATGTCCAACTACCAATACCGGAAATGATGGTGGATATGGCTTCTACACACAAAATTTTCCCTTCATGGATGGATTGTCGGGATACAACCAAATCAAGATGGCTCCCGAGGATGCTGCACTTACAACCTTCAGGATGCTGATCGGAATTTTTTTTCTACACAGTGATGTCATTTGGGTTAAAGAACGCCGGAGCTACATACCAATGAGCAATGACAAAAAATTTTGACGACTCATTCACAATCAAGTGGAATGCTACGTGGATGATTTGGCCATCAAAAGCAAATAAAAAATACACCATTTGTACGATTTGAGGATTGTGTTTGAACGATTACGGCAATACAATCTCAAGATAAATCCCTTAAAGTGCTCTTTTGGCGTTACCTCTAGGAAATTTCTAGGATTCATTATTCGTCATCGGGGAATCGAGATCAGCCCGGATAAGATTGAAGCTATCTTGGAAATGCCTCCTAAAACTTTGAAATAGCTACGTTCCTTCCAGGGGAAGTTGGCATATCTGAGATGCTTTATCTCTATTCTCTCAGGTAGGTGTCAACCCTTCTCGTCCTTAATTAGAAAGGATGCCAAATTCATTTGGGAAGAGAAATGCCAGCGGGCCTTCGAGGACGTTAAACAATATTTAATGACACTTGTTTTGGCAGCTCCTATCCCAGGGAAACCTTTGATACTTTATACCGCAGCCTTAGATGACTCTCTTGGAGCCCTCCTAGCCCAAGTCAACAATAAGGGTAAAGAAAACACACTCTATTACTTAAATCGTCGTCTAATACCGATGGAGATGAGGTATCCACTTATTGAGAAGCATTGTCTGGCACTAACTTTTGTCGCCCAAAAGCTTAGACAATACATGCTCTCTCATAAAATTACTTTAATCTTGAAAGTTAATATGTTACAATATTTGATGATCTGATCATCACTCTCTGGATGTCTAGCAAGATGGCCGATGATTTTATTATAATTTGATATAACTTTTGTTCCCCTCTGTGCTATCAAGGGACAAATTCTAGTAGACTTTTTTGTTGCACACCCACTGCCAGCTGGGACCTCTCGACGACGAACTACCAGATGACAAGTACTACAAATGGAATTCCCCAGTGTGAAACACTAGGAAATGTACTTTGATGGTGCTTCATCAGCCAAAAAAGACAAGGGATCAGGCACAGTCATACCAGGCAAAGCAAGAATCAATTTGATCTTTATCATGCCAGATAAGGGTATGTTGAGGTTCTCATACCACCTGACAGAGCCGTGCACCAATAAGGAAGCAGAATATGAAGTCTTAATCTCCAGATTGGAGTTGACAGTCTTAATGGATATAACAAACATTATCATCTACGGTGACTCTTAACTCGTCATCCAATAAGTTGCTAGATAATACAAAATTTTGAAACCACGACTAACAGAATATCACCGTTACACGATGAGGCTACTGGAGCAAAAACTCTATGTGACTTTCTATCAGATTCCTCAAGAGAAAATGCCCATGTTGTTGCACTAGAAAAACTTGCTAAGGAATTGGCATGTCCCCCGGAGGATTCTATTGAAATCACGGTACAAGAAAGACAGGTTTTGTCTCAAATGAACCTTGAAAATTTACACAAACTCAGAAAAGAGGAAACAACGATTGCTGTTGCGGATATCAATGAAGATTGGCGCAAGCCATTAATAGAATATTTACATACTGGAAAGTTGCCAGAAACAAGTCTGAGGCACATCACGTCACAAAAAGGGTTATGTCGTATGCTCTAGTAGGTGATGTCCTCTACAGAAGATCGTTCGACCAGATGTGGCTACGGTGCTTAAGCAGAGCCAAGGCACAAAATATCATCAAAGAAGTACATATCGGATTGTGTGGCGCTCACCAGTCATGGCTAAAGATGAAAATGAAGATAAAAAACTTGGATATTATTGGCCAGCAAAGATGTTCGACTGCATGGAGACAGCCAGAAAATGTCACTAGTGCCAAGTGCATGGGGTGGTCTTGCACCAACCTCCAATTGTGTTACACCCAACTGTTGCTTCGTGGCCATTCGAGTGTTGGGGCACAAACATAATAGATCCGATAGACCCTCCATCTTCCAGAGGACATAAATTTATACTTGCCTCTACGAACTACTTCTCTAAATGGGCAGAGGCAGTGCCGTTATGAGAGGTTACAACACAGCAAGTCCTCCAATTTTTCAAGAGTCGGATTATTTACCATTTTGGTGTACCGTGAAGAGTAATCTCTGATAATGGGATACCATTTAGGAGCACCAAAATCAATAACTTCGTCAAACGACATAAGATAGATTGGAAATATCCAACAATCTACTACCCCAGGACAAATGGCCTAGCCGAAGCCTTCAACAAAACATTGGTACAGATTTTGAAAAAAATATTAGATGAAAACAAAGGGGATTGGCACAACAAATTGCTAGAAGCTTTGTGGACCGACCGAACAACTTTCCGGACTCCCATTCATAGTACACCCTACATGCTTGTGTAAGGGTCCAAGGTCGTGCTACTATTATAAATTCAGACACAGTCTCTCAGAGTCGTTGTCGCAAACAAACTCACAACATAAGAAAGTGTAAAGCTCAAACTCGACGAACTAGAGAGTCTGGAAGGAAAATGACTTGAAGCATAACAACATCTAGAACTTTACCAGGTAAAGAAGATACAAGCTCATGACAAATTGGTCCGCCCAAGGACATTTAAAGTTGGTGACCTTTTCCTCGTGCTCAAAAGGCCTATTCTTACTCGCCGTAAGATAGGTGCAAAATTTGAGCCAACTTGGGAGGGACCATTTGTCATTGAAAAGGTCTACACAGGAGAAGCCTACCAGTTAGTAGACTTTCAGGGTGAAAGACCTATGCTACCAATCAACAGACGATACCTTAAGACATACTACATAACCTGACATTGCTTGCCTTCACATGATTTAAAATTTTGAAAATTTGATTGTTTTGTGGTTATCTATGTGGTCAAATGTCTGTAACCTGGTCCAAAAATTTTATAACAAAATTAACCTCAACATAAAATTAAAAAAAAAAAAATCAACCAATTAAAATCAAATTTTGAAAGCATATTTTTTAAAAAAAATTAAACAAGATAAAAACAACAAGAAAAGAAAATAAATATATTAAGTGGATTCTCTCGATTTCAGAGTTTCTTACTCTTTGCTCGTGCAACACAACTATCTTTGTCTACACCAATTCTCTTCACATCCCCACGGAATTTCACATTCTGAGCAAAAACTGGTAAATTTTCACAAATCCTCTTCAACAATGTCAACCTTTACATACAACACATGTCTTTAAATTAAATGCTACAAACTTTGTAGAACTCTCGTTTTGAATCAGTCACTACCTTCTGATTCACCCTTTTGAGGTCAGTCCTTACCTTCTGATGCTCTCTTTCTGAGATTTACCAAGGTCGGTCCTTACCTTTCGACGCTCTCTTTCTGAGATTGACCATTACCTGTCAATTCTTATTTCGAATCAGTCACTACCTTCTGATTCACCCTTTTAAGGTCGGTCCTTAGCTTGCGACGCTCTCTTTCTAAGATTGACCATTACCTGTCAATTCTCATTTCAAATCAGTCACTACCTTCTGAATCACCCTTTTAAGGTCGGTCCTTACCTTCTGACGCTATCTTTTCAAGATTGACCATTACCTGTCAATTCTCATTTCAAATCAGTCACTACCTTCTGATTCACCCTTTTGAGGTCGGTCCTTACCTTCTGACGCTCTCTTTCCGAGATTGACCATTACCTATCCTTTTAAGGTCGGTCCTTACCTTCTTACGCTCTCTTTCCGAGAATGACCATTACCTGTCAATTCTCATTTTGAATTAGTCACTACCTTCTGATTCACCCTTTTGAGGTCGGTCCTTACCTTTCGATGCTCTCTTTCCCAGAATGACCATTACCTGTCAATTCTCATTTCGAATCAGTCACCACCTTCTGATTCACCCTTTTGAGGTTGGTCCTTACCTCCCGACGTTCTCTTTCCGAGAATGACCATTACCTGTTAATTCTTATTTTGAATCAGTCACTACCTTTTGATTCACCCTTTTGAGGTCGGTCCTTACCTTCCGACGCTCTCTTTCCGAGATTGACCATTACCTGTTAATTCTCATTTTGAATCAGTCACTACCTTTTGATTCACCGTTTTGAAGTCGCTCCTTACCTTCCGACACTCTCTTTCCAAGATTGACCATTACCTGTCAATTCTCATTTTGAATCAGTCAATACCTTCTGATTCACCCTTTTGAGGTTGGTCTCTACCTTCTGACACTCTCTCTTGTGAATGATTCTTAACTTTCAATTCTTATCCTAAGATAAGCCCCTCACTTCTGATTCCTCTCTTTTCATGGTCGGTCTCAAATTTCCAACTCTTTCTAAAATTAATACATGAACTTTAAATCCCCCCAGGGTCAGCACTTACACACTGATTCTCATCCTCTATAAATTCCTAAAATCACATAAACCAAAATCCATTCTTCAATCCCCAGCGAGAGTCCCTACTTCTTGACTTTCATCAAATATTTACCTGCTATATTCCCTAACGGAAACAAATAGCACACACATTCCCACACTGCTTGTATGTCTCTTAACTTAGGAGTTTGTATTGGTTTTGTTGAGCTTGTCGGTCAAAGCCAATACGTGTGGTGTGCTTACCCAACACACCTCACCTATTGGGGGTCCATTTGTTGACCTCATTTTTGGTTGAGGCCTAGTATTTCTCTTTAGTAGCCTAAGGTCTAGCCATAGGACTTTCCTATTGACTAATCTTAGAGAACTAGAAAAGGCACCCTCACCATTAGAAATTCTAAACTCTTCTTTACCCAACTTGAAGTTCCACATATTGGTCCTAACCTATGGTACTTAGTAGGTGGGGTCATTATGGGGGAGCACAAGGAGAGTTCTTATAGGGCTATTTGACCTTAGGGTTGACCTTGGGTGTTGGTCTAGAGCTAAGGCACTCACTTCACTCACAATCACTCACTACCCTAAACCCAAAATTTCTTGACTTTGATCCCTTGATACTTTTGGGATACTCATGTAGATGGTCACCAAAACCTACTAGCCCTAGGCTGGGGTTTAGCTAGGACCAGTACATAGAGGACCAATATGGGATTTCCATTGGTCCATAGATTACTTTTGGTGGTTAGTTCCCCAATATTACCTAAAATATTCATCTTGGCCTTTTCCCCATGAACTCTCCCAAATTACCAAGTACCATTGAAACCCTAAATTTGGCCAAAATTCCCAAATTTATCCAAAATACCCAAACTTATGTAAAAAAATCATCTCAAACCTTTTGAGAACATCCAAATCATCCAAAATCACTAAAAATTGCCAAATTACCAAATACCCCTCCTTAGTCCAAAATCCAAAAAAAATTAAAAAAATTCCAAAAATTCCCAAAATATTCCAAATATTCCTAATTTTATTTTTCTCAACTTCCACATGACCCAATTTGGCCAATTTGACCATCATTGATTAAAACCCCCAAATTGCCTTTAAAGGCCCAAATTTCCCCAAATTCAATTCAAATGTCCATCAATTTGATCCCAATCTCCCCAAATTTCAATCCAAACTCAAATTCACTCTCAATGTGACTAAAATAATCCAAATGCAAGCTCAATTAGCCATGCTTTGAGCCCCATTTTGATATAGGTCAAAACCCCAATTTAGGGCACATGAGCTAATCTCACCAAATTGAATCCATAGTCCCTTTGATTGGGCATGGTTTATGTTGAAAAATCTTTATAACAATCCCACACATCAAAATTAACCATCAATTGGCCTCGGTGAAGTCTCAATTTCATTTAATTTCAACCTAGGTCAAAATACCCAAATTGGTTATGCTTCTAAATTTCACCAAATTGATTGCCTTAGTTCCAAAATTTCCATTCCATTCCTTCATGAAAAATCTTTATAAAATATCCCTTGATCATTTGGACCATTTAATTGAGCCAAATTCCAAGCCTAGCTCAGTCTAGACCCAAGTCTAGCCCAACATGCCCAAATTGACCAAATCTCCAAAATCTTTCAAATTGACCATCCAATTAAACCATTTTTATCCTTCACCAAAAATGTTCATTACAATCATCTACATCAAGTTCATCAATCAATTGGGCTCAAGGACATGGCTAGCCTAACCCAAACCCAAGTTTTGGTCATTTGCACCTACTTGGACCCATGCACTAAATGTGGCCTAACCACCCCAAAGTCACAAAAATAATGACTCCACAACCATTAGTTGGACCTTAGTGACCAACCTAAACCTCATAAAACCTCCTAAGCTAAAATATGGACTAAAGGTCTCCTAAATCAAGGGATTTTGATTCCATATTTGCTTAAGCCTTGGATATTTTTGCCAAAACTAAACCTCAACTCATTTAATTATTGTGACATATTCCCCTGGGTTCCCTGGGCTCCTAGCCACCTCCCCTGCCATGGTCGACAGACCTAGTCTCCGGAGAAGCCAAAACCGAGGGCCACCCCCTCTTAAACTTCACCCAATTCAAACCTAGAGGTCACCTGACCCAAATGAGATGTTAGAGCCTTTCTACCCTCCACCTAAGCACCAAATTGCACCCCCTAATTGGCCATGATAACAACCCCTCAACCATTTTTTATAAAAGCTCACATCCACGGCCATGGAGGGAGTGCTAAAATTTTCTCAAAGAGAGCTTCCCAAATCACTCACAAAGCTTCTTTGAGACCTCCTCAGTTCAATCGAACCATCTTCCTCCATTGATCCCCACTGTGGAAGCTCAATTTTAAGCTCAAACTTCTGTCTAAAACCCAGACAAAGCTCAATCCATCTCCACAGTCCACCAAACTTAAATTAATTGTACCCATACCTTCATAACACTAAAAGAAGAAAAAGCCCCATCAAATCTCCCTTCAACAGAGCCCCTAGTTTAAACTTTGCTCAACACATTAAATCAAGCTTGATCAAATTCATACCTAGACCTTACACCACATCAAGAGGCCCAATCCCTAGCCTCCTTGGACTCCAACGAGCGTGTCAAGCATCTTTGATTGAAGCTTCCCTTCTCAAAGAAAAGGTATTGAACTCCTCCTCATCTCGAGCCTCTTTTAATTCTCCATTTGCTTGGGCTTAATTTCATTGTATCTTAACCATAGAGATATGTTCCTCTAGTCTAGACAAGCATTTAAAAAAAAACTCATTCAATTTGGTTGAGAAATGAGGGAGATATCAAGCCTTGAAGATTGACAGTTCTCGGGTTAGACCATTGGGGGACGATGACGGAGCGACGTTCGATCAAGTGTGTATCGGACGAACGGTCAAGATGAAAGATGAACAACGCTTCTTTACATGAACCGCGGGACGCGTGGCTGCTAGCGTGGATGGCGACGTCAAATGGGAGTGCGCTGCGTGGAGCTTCGGAGCAGCCTAGGATCCAGTCAGTGCCACATGTTTAAATAAATAAATAGGGATTTAAATAATTCTAAAAATGACCCTTAACTTTAAAAATTCATATCTTGGTGTAAAAAAATCATAAAAATAAAATAAAAATACACACTTGCTCAGTGAACAAAGGAGAACAATGTGGACATAATTTAAAGTACATTTGATGCATGTTTTATATTTAATTAATTAAACATTGCCTTGAGTCTTTTAATTCTCCATGCATATAGGCATTTCATCATGGCATGAATTTTTGGCATGTTGTGGCCTCTGTCAAGGGGAACATTCCTTGATTTTTACAAATTCAGAGGAGACCTCTAGACAGAGATCCAAACTTTTCAAGTTTATGCACATTATTTGCTTAAATTAATCATAATAATAAGCTTGTTGCTTATAAAAATCCAAAAAAAAAATTGGAAGGTTTACTATGACCGGAGAACTTTTAGGAAAACCTCTCATGAGTCAAGTCATTTAAAGTGCACCTAATCTTCATAAACCCTAAGTCACTAAGTTAATTAATTTTGGAAAATATAAACATCAAAATAACTTGATTTTTTATCTCCATTATTTTCTAAAATCAAGAAAACTACCCATAAAAAATTTAAAGCACTTTGAGTCCATTTGATGGCCTAAATTAATTTTTCAAGTTGAATATCCTTTTTGGCACTAAAATGATTTTTAATGATCAAAATATAACTCAAAAAATTATGAAAACTTATTTTTGGAGTTCTCTGTGATTAGGGGAATTTTATAAAAATAAAATGGTATTTAAAATAAAAACTTCATTTTTAGCCTATTTTTAAATATTTAAAATAATAAAAATTCATAAAAATCACAAAAATAATAAAATTCATGGAAATCTTCTAAATTATTTTCTAAGCACTTAGAAATAATTGGAATATTTTTTTCTGATTTTCTAAATAGAGATGTGGTATTTTGAAGCTTAAAATCATTTTTAAAGGCTAAAAAATGGATTTCCACTAAAATAATTTCAATAAATCAAAGAAAAATAAAAAAATATAAAATTTGCTTCCCAGGGTTCTTTGATCTTAGGGAGAATTTTCAAAAATGCAAAACTTAATTTTTTTCCTATTTAAAATATTTTAAATTTAATGAATACCCTAGAACTTAAAAATAATTATAATAATTCAAATAAAATTCAAAAAATCATGCAATCTTTTGCAAATGGCTTTTTGGTCTAGTTCTACCTCGAATAAAAATTTCAAGTGATTAGGCTTCACCTTGGTTAAGTTAGAAAATTTTCTTTGAAAAATCCCATTTTTGCATAAAAATAATTATATAAATTAAAATAAATTTTGAAAAATCACATTTTCTCCTTTGATGTCTTAATTGATCCATGAATGAGGTAGGATAAAAATTTCAAAGTCATTTGATTTGAATTTGATAAATTATGAAGTGTTAGAGCCTTACGGGCAAAGGTGTAATTTTATGAATTTGGCCTTAGTCAGCATTTAGGCTTAATTCAAGGAGGGAAATGGGCAACCTCTTATCTCAATTAACTTGTTTAGAAGACTGAAATTAAAAGAGGATTAATTGGTATAAACCCACCTCACTTTCCTAATTAAAAAGATAAATTAATAAATTTCAAAATTATTAAAATTTAGAGGTTTATTAAAATTAAAAGAACCTAGGACTTAGGGGTATGACTTTTGAAGTCAGTAATCAATCAATTTAATACCCCTATTTGAGGTTCAAATGAAATTCAAATAATGAATCATGATCACCTAAAACTAAACATTTTCAAAATTAATTAAGACACACACCTAGGTCTTAAGGGCTTAGTAGTGATCTAAGTTAAATTAAGATTGATTAAACGAGGATTAGAAAAGAAAACATAGCCAAAATTTAAGACCTTTAAAACACTACAAGCCCAATTATGATTAAAATTTGGCTAAGTGTTCCAACAACACTAGCTTGCCCCCTTTAAGGGTTTTCATTCACATGATCTTCAAAATTGAATTACAAATGATAATTACCCTACTCTTAGGGTTATAGCTAGGAAATCAATGTTCATTGAGCATTAGGGTATTCATAGAGTGAATTATTAAGCAACATAATAAGTTTAAATGAACTCGAGGCTTTTCACCAGGTGATAAGAGGGAAGCAAGGACCTGCTTCTTCCTCCTAACATGTTGGATACCCAGAGGTGTACTAAACTTAATATGTTTTGCTTAACAAAATCATCCTTAATTAAACTCCTAAGGACCCACCAAGATATGACATAGGGTTAGGAAAACTACCAAAACATTACTTTTCTGCCTCTACATGAACTGCCCTCACATGCATTTTAAGTTTTAGGTGGTGGAACGAGAAGACTCGCTAGGTACATTTTTTATAGTTTACAGTGTTGACTTTCTTGTACTTTTTATACTTGCAAAACTTGTATGCTAAACAACAATGTCACCTACATGAAAACTAAAATTATCAGGATAGCAACAAAACCAAAACCAAAGACGAACTTGCATGCTAAACAACGATGTCACCCTCCATGAAAACTAAAACTACTAGGATAGCCGCAAAACAAAAATTAAAATCAACCAAGATAAAATTCACCGCCACAACATTCAAAATATAAAACAACTCAAAATTTGATCACACATCACACAAAACAACAACTGCAACTAAATTAAAATGTCTCTATTGTATGATCGAGAACCCCTCGAAGGAGGTAACCTACAGTTGCTAACGAGGCCAACCACGATCTAAATGAAATTATGGAATTCATTAAGTTGAGTTTAATAAATTCATTTGGACTAAGAGGTTCCAATAGAAAATAGTGGTGCCGGAATGAGGGAACCGTGGGATCCTAACTGGAGTCGCTCTAATCAACTTTAACATCCCCTCATAAAAATTTAAAGAACTTCAACCATAGGGTCACTTGATTATAAGCCCTAACTCATTTTAGGATTCCAAGGTTATCGTTTGTTGGGACCTAAATCCTCACATCTTCCACGCTATTTGTGTGATTGCTTCACACAAATGTAAGCCCTAAATTAATAAAATTGGCAGGATGAAACACTTAAATTTTTCTCCTCAAAATTGAAGCCAAACAATAGGATAGACTAGGAAGGCACCGAGGTTCTCCTCCGACTATATGTCATCCCCTAGTGCTTTCTCCTTTGGATTCCATAATAAATGTCCCAAATTTGAACCATTCCCCTTTCACACCTCTTTGTCTGATTTCATTGAAAAATCCTTTCCTTTGAATTCCTTGAAGATAATATTTTTTAATTTTTATCGAGAGTTTTCTTAGATAACTTCGGTAATTTAAGATGTAATTAATTATAGGGGCTTGCCTTTATAGGAAGCTTTTCTTGAACCCAGCTTAATATAAACCCTATTTAATTCTTCATATTAAATAGGGGAAATTATCAAAAAATAAAATAGTTTCATAGACCAAACAGACGTCATACCTTTCTTAGTTTATTTGATCAAGCCTCATCCTCAAGTCCTGTGTTTATCCTTCGGGATAGATATAGAGTTTGAGGTATAGTGATCTTTCATTTAAACTAAGAAAAATATGAGGTCAGTTTGATTTCATACTTTTCTAAACTTAAACGTCCTTCCGAAGCGGGCAACGGAATTTCGATTCCGGTGGCCGACAGCTTCTTACGAGCAACTCCCCCAGCCAAAATAGTGTCGATAATGTCACTGAACTTAAAACATCCTTCTGGATTTAAAGGAGTCCCTCGGAGGAGGTTACCCACGATTTCTAACGATATCTCCCTAGTTTAAATAAGTGTAATAACTTGTTTAAGCTAAGTAAATTCAAAAGAGAAAAGAGAAACTGGAATGAGAGAATCATAGGATCCTAATCGGTGTCTCTCTAATCAACTTTAAGCCCCCATTATTTAATTTAAACTTGTCATTTAAACATTTAAACCTTAAACTTTAGAATTACTACCTCATCGAGGAGCTTGGAGTTAACCCTGTGGGCAGAAATCTGCAATAGCATGAGGATCTACAACATCAATCCCTTTTCTTATAATTAAACTACAAGCCACGGGATTTTGAAGTTGTCCGCTTAGTGTGACATAAATTCTCAACTGATCTTTAGGCCTTTGTATAGCTCTATTATACAACTTAAACCCTAACTCGTTTTAGGATTCTGAGGTTGTCGTTTATCATGACCTAAATCCTCATATTTTTCAGGCTATTTGTGCGATTGTCTCACATAAATGTAAGCCCTAACTAATGAACTCGGCAGGATATAACATTGAAATAATTTTTCTTTCTAAAAATTGAAGCAAAACCATAGGATAGCTTGGGAAGTCACCGAGATTCTCCTCAGGATCCATGACAACCCCTAATTCTTCTTCCTTTTGATTCCAAAAAAAAATGTTCCAAATTTGAGTCATTCCCACTTCACACCTCTTTGTCTCATCCTTAAAAAGTCCTACCCCTTGAAATTCATGAAGAAAATATTCGCTGATCTAAATTGAGAGCTTTCTTAGGAGACTTCGGTTATTTAAGATGTAATTAACTATAAGGGCTTGCCCATATAGAAAACTTTAAGAACCCAGCTTAATATAATTATTTTTTCATATTAAATAGGGGAACTTGTTGGTCAACATAAGAAAATAGTTTTTCGTAGACTTAAATGGATGTCATGCATTCTTTAGTTTATTTAATCAAGCCTTTACTAGTAAGTAGTGTGTCTACCCTTTCAAGATAGATACATTGCTTGCGGTGTTATGCTCATTTATTTAAACTATTTTTTATATTTTTTAAAATTATAGATACATATATTAAATTAAACCGGCATCGGGATATCCATTCTAGCAATTAAAAATTTCTAACTTTTAATAGCCGACAGGTGAACTATCCTTCTTCTAAATTAAATGCGCCTTTTAAGGCTTAACAGTACTTTATCTTTGCCAAGCTCCTCCCCTCCACCAATCTGAGAATGTTTACTAGAGATAGGCCCTCTCTCAATTTCTGCATTCAGAGCATGAAGTTTATAAATATTGGTGCTCTGATCCATCACTCCATCCTCAATGATACAAAGGTATCATCTACTCTAGGGTTAGGACATCATTCAACTATTCTCTCCATGAGCCAAAAATTTTGGTGTTTCTTTTCGAAGTTGGGAGGAGAACTTTCATCTGTTGAAGCCTATCTCCAAAACCAAATTAATGTTATATAGTAAACATTCTATTTTTAATGTTGGGGGTTCTTCTTTTTAGCCTTCTACCTCCTAGTCCTTGCCTTGTCCCTCTTCTAGCTTGGCTTCTATGCCCGAGAGATTGGGGAGCCTAGAAGATAAGATCTCAATTATTTATAGCACCATTTATGATATTTTTCATCACATGGATCATTTAGATTAGTAGAATAAATGACAATATGATCATGTTACCAGTTTCCAAGCTACTCAGCTGGAGATTTATAGGAGAAACTACTGGATTGGGGAAGACAATAGATTGAGTTTCCTATATATCCTCCCAATCATCCCTATGAGCACACTCAACCGATGGTTGAAGAATCTGAGGAGGAGAGGGAAGAGAAAGAGAACATGAAGAACATGAGGATTAAGATGATGATGAGGAGGGTGATGACGAGGATGAGGAGTAGTTCTATTTTTGTTTTGATGTGGATGTAATAGATTTTTTTTTTCTATTATAGATGTGTTTGATTTGATTAAGATGTATAGATGTGTTTGATTTAAGAATTTGATGGCGCTACTAGAAGATTTAATTTCCAGCAATGGCGTCCAAAGACTTGATCGCGACTTTATAGATGTGTCTAATTTGATTCAACGGTGTTAAAATCTTGACTGCGACTTTATATATATGTGTTTGATTTAATAAAGATGTATATATATAATAAAAAGTCAAATTTGTCAACGCAAGTATACGTATCGCTCAAGTAATATAGGGCTCTAATGGAGTTCAAGTCGAATTTGTCAACGCAAGTATACGTATCGCTCAAGTAATATAGGGCTCTAATGGAGTCTTAGATATCGATCCCACAGGGAGTAGTTTAGAATTACGGACTAAGACCTTAGAAAAGCAAAACTTTAATCACAACAATAACGTTCAATTTGTTTATCTATCACTAATAGGTAATTGAAATAAATAGATAATTTTAATAACTAATAAATAATTAATTATATAAAGTAGGGTTTAATTGTGATATTCAATATATAAGAAAGCATCCTTCTCCTTGTCAAGAAATTATAGTGAATGGATAAAATGAATTAGTTCAATTTATATTGTGCTAAATAAGAGCATTCTTATTCTTTACCCTTTGGTCCAGGCATAAAGAACATTGACTAATTCTATGCTTGGGGACTGATTCTACGGCTAGGCTGGAAGGATACCAGCTCTCACTTCAGAGCTTCCACGTTCCCCTCACCTAAGGGCTAACATCTACACATCAGCACCAAAACGATAAGACCGAATTGGGGATTTTAATCTGTCACTCTAAAATCTCCAATTCTTTGTCCGATAATATTATTTTCCTATTTATTTGCACCCAACTTCTAAGGGCTTTGACTTCCTTGAATCTTGGATGTAACCTTCACTTTAGTTGTAAAACTCAACAGATTTTAACAAATAAATTGACCAGATTGAAAGTAAATTAAGATCGAAGTGAAAAGATCATCAAAATTTCTTAAACATTTTCATGGCTTCTCCAATTCAAATCACCATTTCACAAATCTCGAGATAAGGAGAAAGACATAAAACTACTCAAAACTCTTGAAAACTTGAAATTCATATATAAAATCAAAGTCATACAAACTACAACAAGTAAATAACTTATCCAAACTTGGAATTCATATATAAAATCAAAGTCATACAAACTACAACAAGTAAATAACTTATCTTTAATTTATCCCCAAGAACACTCCTTGAAGTTCCTCTGAATCTCTTCCTTTCTTTACAGCACACAGAATTCCTCTTTGAAGTAGCAAGGAGGAAGAAATCTCTCACTTTCCCTCAACTCTTACAATCTCTCGAAGAATTCCTCACAATTGTTACACTCTATTGGAAATTCTATACACTAATAGTAACCTCCAAGGCCTCTAGTAAACTTCTATTTTTGGCCAAAATGTTCTTTTAAAGTTGTGGATGAGCTTTCCCAAGAATTGCCTAAGCATCCCTTCAAAAATTGGCATTATCCAAAGCTTGAGTAAGCATAACCATCGATCTCGCCATCGACGGGGTCGATGGCACCGTCGGCGGGCTTCTGGAGAATTTTTTCCTGTAGTCTCGGGAAAAATTCACCGTCAGCGAGGTCGAGGGCACCGTCGGTGGCCTAGTTCAAATCTTCACATTTTGGTCTTTTTCGCTCCAAATTTGCTCCTTTTTATATATTTTTGTTTCAATTACCCTAATTCATCATTCCTGTAACAAAACATCAAAAATACCTTTCTTTAAAGTGCAATATCATTAAAAACAGTATAAAATAGGTATGAAAATCTCAACATATTTTTCCTTTGGTCAACATGGAGTAAAGTGGTTGAGACTTAGAGCAAAGTAGATCACAAGAGACTTGCCTTGACAACTCGAGAGATCGGTGCCTAGGTGTCAGCTATTGGGTGTATAAGAAGCACCCTACTAGCGTATAGGCGCTAGAATCTTGGGAGCCTAGGTGCCCATACACGACTTGGTAGACAGAGAGATTGGCGTCTAGCTGTCAGCAACTATCTGTGGAGTTTTGAGAGGTTCAAGCACGCAACTTGGGGAGTTACTCAAATGAAAGGAGAACTTTATTATGCTATGTTTTAAAGTCTAAATGAGAGTTTTTGAGAGTATAAGAAAGAGGTTTTCAATAGCTTTGTTGTAGAATAACTGCAACTTTATATATGCTTAAAAATAAAAGTATTTAATACTATTGCTAAGAGATTTAATTCCTCAGCAACTGTACCAAAATCTCAATAACATTTATAGATTCTATAAATATGGATGAAATAAATATTCAATAATTGTAAAGTCACACTTATCAATGCAATTATACGTATCGCTCAAGTAATATAGGGCTTTAATGGAGTCATAGATATCGATCCCATTGGGAGTAAGATTAGAACTATGAACTAAGATTTTAGAAAAGCAATACTTTAATCACAACAATGAAGTTCAATTTGCTTATGTGTCACTAATAGAAAATTAAAATAAATATGTAATTTTAATAATTATTAAATAACTAATTATACTAATGAAGGTTGGAATGTCATATTCAATATATAAGAAAGCATCCTTCTCCTTGTCAAGAAAATAAGTGAATGGATAAAGTGAATTAGTTTAAATTATATAGTGTCAATTAGGAGCATACCTATTCTTTACCCTTTGGTCTAGGCATAAAGAACAATGACTAATCCTACGCTTATTTACTGAATCTGCGGCTAGGCTGGGAGGATACTGGATCTCACATCGGAGCTCCCATGTTCTCCTCACCTAAGGGCTAACATCAACACTTCAACACCCAAACGATAGGACCAAATTGGGGATTTTAGTCTGTCACTCTAAAATCTCCAATTCTACGCCCGATAATTTTATTTCCCTATTTATTTGCACCAAAATTTCAAGGGCTTTGACCTCCCTGAATCTTAGATGTAATCTTCACTTTAATTGTACAACTCAACATATTTTAACAAATCAATTGGCCAGATTGAAAGTAATCTTCACTTTAGTTGTAAAACTCAACATATTTTAACAAATCAATTGGTCAGATTGAAAGAATTAAGATCAAAGTGAAAAGATCATCACAATTTCTTAAACATTTTCATGGCTTCACCAATTATAAGATCAAAGTGAAAATATCATCACAATTTCTTAAACATTTTCATGGCTTCACCAATTCAAGAGATCGAAGTGAAAAGATCATCACAATTTCTTAAACATTTTCATGGCTTCACCAATTTAAAAACATTTCACAAATCTCGAGACAAGGAGAAAGACAGAGAAAACTACTCAGAACTCATGGGAAAAATACAACAAAACTCGGGAGAAAGACAGAGAAAACTACTCAGGTCTCATGGGGAAAACACAACAAAACTCAGAATTCACTTATAAAATCAAATTCATACAAATTACAACAATAAATAAACTTATCTATAGAAAACTTCTCGAATTTCCTCTGAATCTCTTCCTTTTTTTATAGCACACAGAATTCCTCTTTGAAGCAGTAAGGAGGAAGAAATCTCTCACTTTCCCTTCACTCGTACAATCTCTCGAAGAATTCCTCACAATTTAGACTCTCTACACTTATTTCACACTTCAATTTTGAGTCTTCCCCTCTTCAGTACCTTTCTAACATCCAGGAAATCTCTAATTTTCGGCCAAAATATTCTTTTAAAGTTGTGGATGAGCTTTCCCAAGAGTTGCCTAAGCATCCCTACAAAATTTTTCCTCATCCAAAGCCTGGTTGGTCATAACCCCCGAGCTATGTGGACCTTCATAATGAATTAATTCTGGAGTTTCGGGAAAATCTCACCGTCACCGGGGTCGATGGCGCCATCGGCACCCTAGTTCAATTCTTCACATTTTGGTCCTTTTTGCTCCAAATTCACTCCTTTTCGCATATTTTTGCTCTAATGACCCTATTTCATCATTCTTACAATAAAACATCAAAAATACCTTTCTTTAAAGTGCAATATCATCAAAAACAGTATAAAATAGGTATGTAAATCTCAACATATTTTCCTTTGGTCAAAATTCCCCAAACTTAACTATTACTTGTCCTCAAGTTGTTTTAGTACTATATAAAAGTTATGATTTAAGGTAGTAAATATTTAATTCAGAAATATGATAAGTTTGATTTAAATAAATATCGTAGTGAGATTTTCAGAGAAAAAACAAGTAATTGAATTAACTCTGTAGCCACAAGATTATATAGTCATCAAGTTTAAGAGTTCTAGTTTTCTTTTCTTTGATTTAAAATCATAGTGAGATTTTCAGAGATTCAAGTAATTATTCAAGTAATAAAATTAACTCTATAGCCACAAGATTATCTAGTCATCAAGTTTAAGAGTTCTACTTTTCTAACATTTCAAGAATGACTATATGTTGTAATATTAAGTCACTTAGAATATTCAAATGATAGGAACTTTATGGGAACACTACTAGTAAAAGATCAGAATGACTATATGTTACAATATTAAGTCACTTAGAATATTCAAATGATAGGAACTTCATGAAAGCACTTCTAGTAAAAGATATGNGATAAGAACTTCAAGAGAACTCTATTAGTAAAAAAGATCTATTCCATAAATATAAGTTCAAGAATGTATTTAAGTTTTCCATTTAGGTTGGTCCAATGAAGCCAATTTTTGATTAGGCATATCCCCAAGCTTCTCCTCACTTTCATTTTTCTTTCTTTTCTTTCATTTGGATTGCTTTCAATCCTATATGTTTTTCTTTTCTTTTCAGGGATTATTTTCAATCCTTTCTTTTTTCCTTTTTCAAGTGAGAATTACTATATCTCTATATTTTTCTTTTCTTTCTTTTTTTTTTTTCTTTTTCATTTGAATTGCTTTCAATTCTATATATTTTTCTTTTCTTTTCAGCTTTTCTTTCTTTTCTATTTTTCATTTGGATTGCTTTCAATCCTATATATTTTTCTTTTCTTTTCAGGGTTTTTTTTCTTTTTCATTTGGATTGCTTTCAATCCTATATATTTTTCTTTTCTTTTCAAGGATTAATATTTTTTTCTTTTTCATTTGGATTGCTTTCAATCCTATATATTTTTCTTTTCTTTTCAGGGATTGCTTTTATTTGATTGCTTTCAATCCTATATATTTTTCTTTTCTTTTCAGGGATTGTTGTCAATCTTTTCTTTCTTTTTCAAGTGAGGATTACTATATCTAGAGATAGCCTTTAATGATTTTGAACTTCACTTTTCTTTCCCTAAATTTGAAACTCAAAGCATTTTCAAAGCATTCCACCTTTAATGATTTTGAACATCACCTTTCTTTCCCTAAATTTGAAACTCAAAGCATTCCTTTAACTTATTGATTTTGAACATCACATTTCTTTCCCTAAATTTGAAACTCAAAGCATTCCTTTACCTTATAGATATATTTTGAACTTCACTTTTCTTTCCCTAAATTTGAAACTCAAAGCATTTCTTTACCTTATAAACATTTGAACATCACCTTTCTTTCCCTAAATTTGAAACTCAAAGCATTCCTTTACCTTATAAATATTACATAGCCGAACATCACCTTTCTTTCCCTAAATTTGAAACTCAAAGCATTCCTTTACCTTATAAATATTTTATAGTTTTTACATTATTGAGC
>JXCR01134205.1:2021-18951 GCA_002079205.1 Phalaenopsis hybrid cultivar | reverse complement strand
TGAATTTCCAGATTCTTAATACTTCAAAATATAGTTTCCTTTACTTTAAATAGTTAACTAAAATTTTATTCTCTTATACTAAATATCTTAAGTTATAAAATTAATTTACATTACAAAAATATTTCTTTAAATCTACTATAATATTTAAATAGCTACAAAAATATAGTTACCTGAATTAAATTTACTGCATAAAATCATATAAATAATTTTTGAAAATATTGAAATAGAGGACATCTAATAATTAATCTTTTTCTTCCCTCCCCCAAACTTAAATTTTTCAATATAAAATAATACAGGTGGAAAGAAAAACTCTAAATATAAATCATATCTCAGTACTTTAGGCATTTTCATCATTCTGAAATTTTTACAGACCTTCTCAGTAAGGTACCTCAAAATTTGAATGTCTCTAAAGGTACTCAATATCATAATCATGTCGACGTTCTAAACCTCAAATCCTTTCATTTATTAACTTTATGCTCTTCTGCTGCAAGGTCAGTCAAAGTAGGGGAACTAGAAGGTGGAAGTTCATAACCTGTAGAAGGGACATCTCTACTAGTATAAGGTTCTTGACTTCTACTTCAAGTTCTCCATTTCTCATGGGATTCATAAGTTTTCAAATTGGCTTTACTAATGGGTTTCATAGGGTAAACTCATTCCTCATCTCTATTTTCCACTCCAGAAAGTTTGCAAATTGCATAAATAAGGGATGTCCTAGACCTCCACTTGTCTCACTCCTTGCCGTAGTCAATATATTCTTAAAAATAATTATCCCCACATTTATATTTCTATTATTCTGAATACAGAAATTTAGAATAGCTCTATCTCTAGTTACCTCACTATGGTGATAAGTCGGTGACAGAGTAGAAGAAATAAAATAGTGTCACTCCATAGAGGTGGCATTCAACATGAAAGCAGAAAAATTTACCCGTTATCGCTGCTTTATCTTCCATGTTCCTTTTCCATCAGAGAGAAAGTTGATCACATCATTGAGGGGGCCTTCCATCATACTAAAGGATTCATAGTGGTAGCTATAAGAGTCTGGGAGTTTGTAAAAGGTGTTGATGCGGGCGGCAGTAAATTTAATAGGAAATCCCCGCACTTGAACGATTCCATCTTCAGAATAGAATACATTGGCGTAGAACTCCTTCAAAACATTTGCATCAGCTTTATTGGTGGTGTAACAAAAGTTTCCCATCTCCTCTCGGTAATAACTCATTCAATTTCTCCTCCCGGACTCTCAAAAAGTCGATCTTGTATACACTTCTTTCCTTTAAATATTGAAGTAAATCTTGATTGAGCTTTTGCATTGACGAAGAGAGAGTCGTCGAACTCAATTCATCTCTTTTGACATGGAGCCATTTCAATCTATAAAAATTATCGAAAAATTCAAAAATTTACTTCAAATATCCAAATAATGGCTTCCAATAATAATTCTAAGAGTTCAACACTAAGATCCATGAATTTCTTCCCAAATTTTCTTCACATTCTTAAATTTTTTGGATCTCCTCAATGTGGAAGAAATCCATGGTGAAAATCAAATATTTTTAACTTGGTGTGAAGCTCTTACCTAGAGATGGTCAAATCTAGTGTCAAAAAGTCTTGAAATCGCCTCCCAATTCAAGCTCTTTCAAGCCCTAGGTCGAAAATTGTGTTTTTATGAGGAAGGGGATGATGAATAGTGGCGATTGACTGGTCAAAATTGTGGTTAAAGGTGTTTTTTTGTGAGCTCACCGTAGATGGGGTCGATGGCACCGTCGGCGCGCTCTATTGAAATTTAANTCGGCGGGCTCTATTGATTTGGTTCAATTTCTAGATTTTTGCGATTTCAATCAATTTCAAGCCTAAATGACATCCTTTCAATCATTATAGACATAATTTTAAGTGGTTAAATGATGTACTTATCACAAATAAACTTTCACAACACAAAACATAACTTTTATATATAAATTCCAAGGGTTACAATATACGTTACATAACACACCTAATTTTGGTATTTTCTCAACCTCAACATATTAATTCAGCGTCGCAAGCCAAGCCACAACACTCAAAACGCTGAAAACAAAACATATTATGCTTAGTCTCAACTATACAGAGATCTAAAAACATAATTCTAAAGCAAAGCAAATACAAAGTTCAAATCAAATTACATAGACAGAAAGACAGGTAGTAATATAAATCTACTATTCTTCAGATTTAGTTCTAGATTCTCCTCTGAGATCACCCATTGATTGCACATGAACGAAGAGTTTGTAGAAGGGCTGGAATGGAAATTCTTCAGTGAATCCTCTTCTATCAATTTCATCCTCCTCATCAGCCGTATCAAACTATCTTCTAAAAGTCCAGAGTGCTCAAAATGTTCTTTCATCCTCCAGTCTAGATGATCGAAGAAATCGGAGATATTATTAATTACATTCATGACATTTTGTACCTCCTACGCCAAATTTCTTAATTTGGCGTAGGATCACCAGAGTCTTATCAGGAATTAAGGGTTGAACTGACAGTGAATTCTAAGATGATTGATCTACTATATTGGTCATGTCATTTTCATCTTCAAAAGCTGGAAATCTCTCAGTTGGGTACAACAGCTTCCAAGGTAGAAGTACATTTTCCCAATTTTCGTAGGACACTTGGAACTGACTGCAAAGTGAGAAAATTGTGGAGGGTGTCCAAGCCCATAAGTTGATCCATGAACAATCAGGCCCAAAACCGACTTCACAATTATTGATCCAATATCTATCGGCAGTCTCCTTTGGATGCAATAATTTAAAATAACACTTTAGAAACTTTATCGATCTTCATTGTCGGTAACAGTTTCGTAGAAATGAAAAAGTGTCAGTGTTTCGAAACGGGATTTAGGAGTGTCACAGAAAAACTAACATACTCGTTTTCTCTCATTTCCCAGTCGTCAGTTTTGTCCGTTAAATATTAAAAAATTTCATTCATCTGGTTTCTCGTTGGGAGGAAATTAGAATAGTGGCAAACAGGAACGTTCTCGATCATGTATAATTCATTGATTCGTGTAGAAGTGAAAGTGATCCATCTACCTCGTACATAAACGACTCCCTGGTTGATTCCATGTAAATTTGCAAAGAATTCTTTCACCACATGAACAACCACGGCGGCGGTAGTATAGCACAGCACTTCCCATATTCGCCACACTATCATCTCTTCAATTGTAGTAGAGGGATTATTCAATCCGCGATTTATGAATCCTCATTCTTTGATTAATCTTTTCTTCATCAGTAACTTGTTGAAGATTCGCTGCGCTTCCGCACTAATAAACTTTCACCGATTAAAAACTCGCATTCTGGGATTATCAGGGGAATTGGACATCATAGGAATGAAATTAGTGGAGTTTCACTTCATTTTTGGGGAAATATGACTTTAGGAATCGAATTTGGGAGTTTAAAAGGGTAACTCCCGCCCAAAAACCGCCAAAAATTGCCATTCAAACCTAAGAAATAGCCATATCGCCGGTCTCGCCATCAGCGGGGTCGAGGGCGCCGTCGGTAAGCCTCTGTATTTATTTTTCCTGGACTCTCAGGAAAAACCCACCATCAGCGGCGTCAAGGGCGCCATCGGCGCCCAAGGAAAAAATTGCACAGTTTCTCTCTAGTGCAAATGCGTTCCAATTTCTCTCTATGGATCCAATTTTTTTGATGATTCAAGGGTAAATAAGGGTAGTAGAGCTTAATACTACCACAAACTAACGATAATTTCAAATAAAACTACTATAATCGCAGTAAAAGTAAAGATAACTATGGTTCCCTCCCATAAAGCGCTTGGTTTAACGTCGTCAGCCCGACCTATTCAGGTGTTATTCATGTTGCTGATCATTAAAACCTCTTTAAAATTTGGTCTTTTACCTTCAAAATATGGTACTAATCTGTGTCCATTTACTTTAAATCTATTTCTAGTTTTCTGATCTTCAATCTCAACAGCTCCGTAAGTATAAACTTGAGTCACAGTAAAGGGTACTAACCAATGAGAGTTCAGTTTCAACAGCTCCGTAAGTATAAACTCTAGTCACAGTAAAGGGTCCTAACCAACAAGACTTTAATTTCCTAAGGGAATAACTTCAGCCTAGTGTTGTAAAGCAAAACTTCTTGTCCTGGTTCAAAGTTCTTTTGGTTAATCTTCTGATCATGCCTGAACTTTATTTTCTCCTTATAAATTCTTTCGTTATCATAAGCCTCATTTCTAAATTCTTCCAATTCATTTAATTGTAACAATATCTTCTTACCAGCATCTTTCAAATTATAATTGAATTCTTTAATCGCTCAATATGTTTTATGCTCCAATTCCACTGGTAAGTGACAAGTCTTTCCAAAAATCAGTCTGTAAGGAGTCATTCCAAAAGGAGTTTTATAAGCAGTCCTGTAAGCCCATAATGCGGTATCCAGTCTAGTGGACCAATCTACTCTACTAAGTTTTACAGTCTTTTCAAGTATTTGTTTAATCTCTCTATTAAAAACTTCAGCTAACCCACTGGTTTGAGGGTGATAGGCAGTAGACATTTTATGAATTATATTAAACTTTTCAGTCAATCGCTGAATATATTTATTCCTAAAATGGGATCTTTCGTCAGTGATATTCATTCTAGGCATTCCATATCTAGTGAAAATATATTTCATTAAAAATCTTGAAACACTTTTAGCATCACAACGAGGTAAAGTTTGTGCTTCAATCCACTTAGAAACGTAGTCTACTGCAATTAATATATATAAGTTCTCAAATAAAGGAATAAATGGTCCCATGAAATCTAATCCCCAAACATCAAAGATTTCAACTTCTAACATGAAATTCAGAGGCATTTCATTTCTTCTAGATATATTGTCTATTCGTTGACATTGATCACAAGTTTTTATGAAACTATAAACATCCCTAAAGATAGTAGGCCAATAAAATCCTACTTGTAAAATTTTATATGCAGTTTTATCAATCCAAAAATGTCTTTCAAATTCAGAATCATGACATTTCTGAATGATTAGCTCAGTTTCTTCATAAGTAACACATCTTCTCATAATCAGATCCTTACATTGTTTATATAAATAAGACTCATCCCAAAAATATACTTTTGCATCATGAATGAACTTCCTTTTTTGTTGCAATGTCAGCATAGATGGCAAAAAGGCACTTACAATATAGTTAACAATATCAGCATACCATGGTATTTTCTACTTATTAATATTATAAAGTTGTTCATCAAAGAAACTGTCTGTAATTTCATTATTGATATCAGATAATTCATGATTTTCTAATCTTGACAAATGACCAGCAATTTGATTATCAGTTCTCTTTCTATCAATAACCATAAGATTAAATTCTTGCATCAAAAGTATCCATCTAATCAACATTGGTTTGGCATCCTTCTTTTGCATCAGATATTTAATAGTAGTGATCATGTGCACAACACATTTAGTCCCAATTAAATAAGATCTAAATTTGTCAAAAACATACACAATATGTGCACAACACATTTAGCTCCAATTAAATAAGATCTAAATTTTTCTAAAGCATACACAATGGTCAGCATTTAGCTCCAATTAAATAAGATCTAAATTTATCTAAAGCATACACAATGGCCAGTAACTCCTTTTTAGTAACAGTATAATTAATTTGTGCATCATTAAGAGTTTTACTAGCATAGTATATAACTTTAAAAATCTTTTCATACATTTGTCCAAGGACAACTCCAATAGCATAGTCACTAGCATCACACGTCATTTCAAATGGTTTCTGCCAGTTAGGTGAAACTATAATAGGGGCTGTGATTAATTTTTCCTTTAATAACTCAAAGACATTTAAACAACTCTCAGTAAATTTAAATTTCTTGTCCTTTTCTAAAAACATAGAGGTTTAGTAACTTTTGAGAAATCTTTAATAAAATGCCTGTAAAAACCAACATGTCCCTGTAGAGGTTTAGTAATTTTTGAAAAATCTTTAATAAAACGCCTGTAAAATCTAACATGTCCAAGGGTTTAGTAATTTTTGAAAAATCTTTAATAAAACGCCTGTAAAATCCAACATGTCCAAGAAATCTGGCATTTAAACAGCTTTCAGTAAATTCAAATTTCTTGTCCTTTTCTAAAAGTTGGCATATAGGTTTGGTAAATTTTTTTCAGTAAATTCAAATTTCTTGTCCTTTTCTAAAAGTTGGCATAGAGGTTTGGTAATTTTCAAAAAATCCACAGTAACATGTCCAAGAAAACTCCTAACCTCTCTTACGTTAGTAGGAGGTGTTAGTTTAGATATAAATTGAATTTTTGTTGGGTCTACTTCCATATCATCTTTCAAAATTTTATGCCCTAACACAATTCCTCCTGCAACCATAAATTGACATTTCTCCCAATTTAGAACTAAATTAGTTCTTTCGCATAACTCTAAAACTTTTTCAAGGTAATTTAAGCATGCGTCAAATGATGTTCCAAATACAGAGAAATCATTCATAAATACTTCCAATCCATCATCAATTATATTACTAAACATGGACATCATACATCTATGGAATGTTGCAGGTACATTACATAATCCAAAAGACATTCTTCAAAAAACAAAAGTTCCAAAAGGACTAGTACAAGTTGTCTTTTCTTGATCCTCAGGGTCAATAGGAATTTGATGGCAACCGGTATATCCATCCAAAAAACAAAAATATTTGTGCCCAACAAGTCTATCTACTATTTGATCTAAAAAAGGTAAACGGAAGTGATCTTTCCCTGTGGCAGTGTTTAATTTTCTTTAATTATTGCAAATACGTCACCCAGTAACTTTTCTGATAGGTATTAATTCATTATTTTCTTTTGTCTCAACGGTCACTCCTTTCTAAGAAACACAATGACATGGACTTACCCACGCACTATCTGAAATAGGATATATAATTCCAGTGTCTAACCATTTCAAAATTTCCTTCTTAACTATTTCTTTCATCATTGGATTTAATCTCCTTTGTGGATCAACTCTTGGTTTATATTGTTCATCTAATATAATTTTGTGTATACAGATCGAAGGACTAATTCCCCTAATATCAGCTAATACCAAAAGCTTTCTTATATCTTTTCAATGTATCTAACAGTCTTTGCTCTTGCAAATCATTTCGTTCTGAAGATATAATTACAGGTAATTTAGATGAGTCTCCCAAAAATACATACTTCAAGTGGCAGGCAATAATTTCAACTCAAGTTCAGGTGGTTTTATAATTGACGGAAACAGATTCTTATCAGCATTTTCTGTAATAGCCAACATCTCAAATCTTTCCTGAACATAATCTAATTCTTCATTTTCTAATTCTTCTAAAATTACTTCTTTAGTCTCTTCAAATTGTTCTTTCTCTTCAAAATGTTTGTTAAAATGTTCTTTCAATAGATATTCACTAATTTCCATCCAAAAACATTCATTATCTATTCCAATAGCAGGGTGTTTCATAGATTTCACAATGTTAAAAGTCATTTCTTAATCATTAACTCTCATAGTTAATTCTCCTTTTTGATCATTGGTCTCCCTAAAATGATAGGTATTTCTTTATCTTTATCATAGCTTTTCCAGTAGCTAAAAAAGGTCTCCCTAAAATTATAGGTATTTCTTTATCTTTCTCCATAGCTTTTCCAGTAGCTAAAAATGGTCTCCCTAAAATGATAGGTATTTTTTTATCTTCCTCTATATCTAAAATGCTTTTTCCAGTAGCTAAAAATGGTCTCCCTAAAATGATAGGTATTTCTTTATCTTCCTCCATATCTAGAACAATGAAATCCACAAAAATTTTATCTTCCTCCATATCTAAAACAATGAAATCCACAGGAAAGATAAATTTATCCACTTTTATTCATATCTAAAACAATGAAATCCATAGGAAAGATAAATTTATCCACTTTTACTAACACATCTTGTATAACTCCCTTAGAATATGTAACTGAAAGATCTGCTAACTGAAGAGTTATAGAAGTAGGTGAGACTTCTCCTAATCCTAATCTTTTGAAAATTGATAGAGGTCACTTTTACTAACACATCTTCTATAACTCCCTTAGGATATGTAACTGATCGGTCTGCTAATTAAAATTTATCAACTTTTACTAACACATCTTCTATAACTCCCTCACGATAAGTAACTGAACGATGCGCTAACTAACGAATCATATCTAAGACAATAAAATCCACCGGAAAGATAAATTTGTCAACTTTTACTAACACGTCTTCTAAGGATATGTAACTGATCGATCTGCTAATTGAAGAGTTACAGAAGTAGGTGAGACTTCTCCTAAGATTTGTCAACTTTTACTAACACGTCTTCTATAACTCCCTTAGGATATGTAACTGATCGATCCGATAACTGAAGAGTTACAGAAGTAGGTGAGACTTCTCCTAATCCTAATCTTTTGAAAATTGATATAGTGAAGAGTTATAGAAGTAGGTGAGACTTCTCCTAATCCTAATCTTTTGAAAATTGATAGAGGTCACTTTTACTAACACATCTTCTATAACTCCCTTAGGATATGTAACTGATCGGTCTGCTAATTAAAATTTATCAACTTTTACTAACACATCTTCTATAACTCCCTCACGATAAGTAACTGAACGATGCGCTAACTAACGAGTTATGTAGGTGGCTATGTAACTGAATGATCTACTAACTGTAGAGTTACAGAAGTAGGTGAGACTTCTCCTAATTCTAATCTTTTGAAAATTGATAGAGGCATAAGATTAATGTTGGCTCCCAAATCACATAAAGCTCTTCCATAAAAAACTAATAGCACACGGTATAGTGAAACTGCCAGGATCTTTTAATTTTTCAGGAAGCTTTTTTTGAATAATTGTGCTACACTCTTCACTAAGTGCAACAGTTTCGTTATTCGTGAACTTCCTTTTTTTGTTCAGAATATCTTTCATAAATTCACATAATTGAGCATTTGCTCTAAAGCTTCTACGAAGGGAATATTTACCATTAATTTCTTAAGAATTTCTAAAAATTTGGAAAATTATTTATTATGTTTGTGTTGGTTCAATCTTTGAGGAAATGGTGGTGGAGGTTTCTCCATAGTAATCTTCATTTGTGTAAATGGATATTCTAAATCCTCGGTATTCATGATCCTTTTCTTTTTCGGTATCCACTTTCTCTTTGTCAATTTTTATTTCTTTTTTTTACTCTTGTCTCCAATTCTTTTCCACTTTGTAATTGTTTTGCTTTTATGTGTTCTTTTCCTTAATCTTTAGGATTTGGTTCCACAGTACTAGAAAAAATTCCTAATGTTCGGTTACTAAGCGCAGTAGCGATATGCCCTAATTGATTTTCAATATTCTTAATAGTAGTTCCTTGATTTTGTAATTGATTTCCTTCAATTTGTAATTGATTTCCTTGATTCTGCAATTATTGACCCATGTTTAATATCAGCTCTTCCATAGACAACTCCTCCTTAATTTAAGTGTTACTGTTAAATCCTGGGGGATAAGAAGGTCTATAATTAACAATTCCTTGGTTGGATGAATTTCCTAATGAGTTTACTGGGTTATTTGCCCATTGTATCATAATTTCTAGGTTCTCTTCTCAATCTTCTAATCTTTCTAATAGTGCGTTCTAATTCCGAATCGTAGGGTATAAGATTTTCAGGTTCAAATTTAGGCATACAATTTGAAATCATTATCAGTTATATATTTAACTAAATATGAAAATAAGTTGCAATTCAAGTAAAAATTTTCTAATAATCCTAATTTGTTTGTTACTCTAATAGTGATTTTTGTTACTCACTCCCCGACAACGGTGCCAAAAACTTGACCGCAACTTTATATATGCTTAAAAATATAAGTATTTAATACTGCTGCTAAAAACTTTAATTCCTCAGAAACTATACCAAAACCTTAATAACACTTATAGATTCAATAAATATGGATGAAAAAAATATTCAATAATTGTAAAGTCACACTTATCAATGCAAGTATACGTATCTCTCAAGTAATATAGGGCTCTAATGGAGTCCTAGATATCGATCCCACAGGGAGTAAGATTAGAACTACGAACTAAAATTTTAGAAAAATAATACTTTAATCACAACAATGAAGTTCAATTTGTTTATCTGTCACTAATAGGAAATTGAAATAAATATGTAATTTTAATAACTATTGTAACTAATTATACTAATGAAGGTTCAAATGTGATATTCAATATATAAGAAAGCATCCTTCTCGTTGTTAAGAAATAATAGTGAATGGATAAAGTGAATTAGTTTAAATTATATGGTGTCAAATAGGAGCATACCTATTCTTTACCCTTTGGTTCAGACATAAAGAACATTGACTAATCCTACGCTTGTTTACTGAATCTGCGGCTAGGCTGAGAGGATACCGGCTCTCACTTCAGAGCTCCCACGTTCCCCTCACCTGAGGGCAAACATCTACACTTCAAANATTTCACAAATCTCAAGACAAGGAGAAAGACAGAGAAAACTACTCAGATCTCATGGGGGAAACACAACAAAACTCGGAATTCATATATAAAATCAGTCATACAAATTACAATAATAAATAAACTTATCTCTAATTTCTCCCAAAGAAAACTCTTCAAAGTTCCTCTGAATCTCTTCCTTTCTTTACAACACACAAAATTCCTCTTCGAAGCAGCAAAAAGGAAGAAATCTCTCACTTTCCCTCCACTCTTACAATCTCCTGAAGAATTCCTCACAATTTTGACTCTCTACACTTGTTTAACACTTTAATTTTGAGTCTTCCCCTCTTCATGACCTTTCTAACATCCAGGACCTCTCTAATTTTTGGCCAAAATATTATTTTAAAGTTGTGGATGAGCTTTCCCAAGAGTTGCCTAAGCATCCCTTCAAAATTTGTCCTCATCTAAAGCCTGGTTCGACATAACCGTCGAGCTCACCATCGGCGGCCTCGAGGGCGTCGTCGGCGGACCTTCTTAATGAATTAATTTTAGAGTCTCGGGAAAATCTTGTCGTCAGCGGGGTCGATGTCGTCGTCGGCGCCCTAGTTCAATTCTTCACATTTTGGTCCTTTTTGCTCAAAATTCGCTCCTTTTCGCATCTTTTTGCTCCAATGACCCTATTTCATCATTCCTGAAACAAAATATCAAAAGTACCTTTCTTTAAAGTGCAGTATCATCAAAAATAGTATAAAATAGGTATGAAAATCTCAACATATTTTCCTTTGGTCATAAGATTGAGTAAGATAGTTTATGTGGGGAAATTGTAGAGGACTTGAGTTGTATTGTGAGGAGAGTATTCAGGAGAACAGCAAGGAGTTCAGAGATCCTTGGTGGATCATTTTCAAAGCTTTCTAAAGGAGGGAAAGTTAAGTGTTATGGTTTCTACTGATTGCATTTCCTTGTGTACAAATATGTAGTGGACTCTTTTTTATTTCAATGAAGCATCATGATATGTTCTTTATGCTTTCTAAGTAATTCTCTTAATCTTTCTTTGTGATGTTTGAGTAGGATTTGTAGGAGTGAAAAGTTTTTAGTAAAATTAGTTTTTAAATATTGAATGAGATGAGTAAC
Organism: Phalaenopsis hybrid cultivar; assembly: GCA_002079205.1. NCBI lineage: Eukaryota > Viridiplantae > Streptophyta > Magnoliopsida > Asparagales > Orchidaceae > Phalaenopsis > Phalaenopsis hybrid cultivar. The sequence continues at coordinate 7,451 of JXCR01134205.1, read as the reverse complement.
CTTCTGAATTTCATTTACTTTTCATTATGTCCAAGTGAATCATGAAAATATGTTGTGATGCATAATGACTTGAGAGAGTTATGGTTGAATCAACAAGGTTAGTCATATTGAACTATAGAGTATGGTGAAAGTACTTTTTATGGAGATACAAATGTTAGGAAAATAGTCTTTGATGGGTTCAAGTTGGGAATTAAGGAATTAAAACCAATTTAACAAAACTTTTGATGCACTTGAGAGAGGGTAAAGAAGAGAATTGCTCCTATTTGTCACTAATTACATTCACAATTGACGCTTTACATTTTATATGCTTCACTCAATTCATTACAAGGGAGGGTAACTTTATAACTTGATATTTATCAACAAAAATAAGATAGTAGGATTTCTATAAGGTTTAGCATTTAAAATAGTTTGCAATTCAGTAGAAGTAGTTTGTGAATGGGATGCTCCTCTGCCTCGACCAACTAGCTATATTTGGCTCCCTTGATATTGGGTTATGTAAGAATTCAGTGTAATTAGGGCCAAAATTCAAAAAGTTTATGAACTGGTCCCAGCAGACACAGTCAGGTTGTATATGCCATTGATGGTCTTCCTATCAAACAGTATCTAATGACCATTAACATACACCTTATTGTCTGTTAGTTCCCTAACATTTGAAATGAATTCTCATATGAAAGAAATGATGAAGGTTAGTGGGATCTTGCATAAAATCCACCAAAACCCTGCTCATGAAGGTTGTAATAACGCTGTCCCCAGGCTAAAAAATGCCCTGCTCTAAGATGAAATTCTGATAGCAGTGGGATTTTGCATATTTAAGTGCAGCCTTCTGACTGATAAATTAAGCTACATCATACTCTTCTTCTGTCAGTGAGGGTGACCCATGTCATCAACTCAAAGGCATCTTCATAAGAGAAGGGGAAGATATCTAGGGAAGTGAGAAAATAAACTAAGGCTTTGCCAAAAAAAAAAAGTAGGCATACATAAATCATTAACCTTATTCCCACATTTATAAATAATTTGGTGTCGCGGTATCTAGCATGGCTTCATGGCTTTATTCACAAATATTAACTCATTCAATTGGGGCCATGAATATTTCTTGGTAAGAAACCACATCACTGCCATTGAGATCGGGGCACCTCGCAGCCCGAAGAGTTGGGTCATCAACACCTACACAGAATTGTGGTAAAAGAAGGTTGTGGCATATAATTCATGCATCACATGACCATAAACAACATTAATTGATTTTGGATACAAGTCTTATCATTTATAGGGCGTGATTCTACCATCGAGGTTGCGGTGCTAGACTGCCTTCTACTATTTGAACTTTCAAGCTCGGGTGACCGGCTGTGGTCATGGAAGCCCAATTATGGCATGAAAAGGCAGGTCAGACTTAAGAAAAAAACACAAATGATGCCAAAAAAAGACTAATATGTCCTTATTGACACAATGCACTTGTTGACAAGTTCTGACAACGGTTAATAGAAATGCCTCAGGCTCTATTTTTTTATGTCCAAGCTTTTGACTAAACTGGAGTAAGTATCCCACTAAGAAAAGTTTTGTACTATCCACTCAAGGAAAGTGTGACATAAAGGAATCTTGCTAATAAGCCTAACTAATTTCAAGTTTTGTTCTTAAAAAGAAAAAAATTTGGAGGAAGGAAATTAAGCTTTGACTCTCAATCCCAATCAAGAAGATCAATCCAAAGATTGGAAGTTGAGCTTGAACTCAGTATTGGTTAACAAGGACCAAAAAAAATGTGCTTTAATTCCCAACTGAATTTGAAAGACTATTTTAAAGATGTCAGGCTCTAACTCGCAAATTTGATTAGCAAAACTAATTGAAAAAGTGTTGAGCTCTAACTCCTAAACTCACTTAGTGAAGACAATCAAAAAGATGTCGATTCTAACTCCCAAACTCGATTAGTGAGACTAATAGAAAAGTTCCAGACTCTAACTCCCAAACTTGATTAACAAAATTAATCAAAGAAGTGTTGATCTCTAACTTTCAAACTCAATTAGAAAAGCTAAGAAAAAAGATGACTCTAACTCCCGAACTCGATTAGAGAAACCAATCAAAAAATTGTAAAGCTCTAACTCCTAAGCTCAATGGGTGAAGCCAACCATAAAGATGTCACACTTTAACTCCCAAATTTGATAGTGGGACAAATCGAAAGGAGTGTTGGGCTTTAACTCCAAAACTCAATTAGTGAATCCAATCAGAAGATGTAGGGATCTAGCTCCCAAACTTGATTAGAGAAACTAATCAGAAAAGTTTTGTCCCATACTTGATTAGCGAAGCCAACCAAAATGATGTTGGACTCAAACTTTTAAACTTGATTAGCAAAACTATTTAACAAATTGTCGGACCCTAACTAAAAAAATTGGTTAAGAAGACTAATCAGAAAAGAGGGAGCTGGTCGTATACTCTGGAACATGATTAAAGAGACTTAATGGAAAAAATGGTGATAGGATTAAGCTCTTGATCTTGGTTGACAAATGCAAACAAAAAATGTCGGGCTATAACCCCCAAACTTTATTAAAGAGACTAACTGGAAAAAGGTGATGGGCTTAAACTCCCCATCTTGATAGGAGAAACTTATCAGACAAAGGTGTAGTGGCAGATGTATCTATAAGAATAAGCAAAGAAAGGAGAGTTCAATCAGACAACTAGCTCCGATACCATGAAGGAGTTAACATTAATATAGATTGGGAAACTTTGTATATTCTACTAGGGGGATGCTACATTTTCTTTCAACATTTTGACACTTTAGGCTTGATTAAATAGGTTTGTAAAAGCATATATAAGTAACCGTGTATATTAAATCTTAGGGGATATAGTGATGTGGTTAGTTGCAGAGCAATGTTGGAGATAAGTTCTTTTGCAGATGATTCGATGCCGTGTGTGGATTTTTCTAAGAGAAGCCACAAGCATGATCAACTAGATTCAAGATGGATTTTATGAAGAATAGATGATATAAATATATTGAAAATCAGGTGTCTTAGGCTTCATTTGAAATGAGAGAGACGTTCACGGAATTTCTTTGAATAGTTGCATTCGTCGAAATGGAGGAGACGAGCTGCAATCTGAAATGACAAAAATTTATCATTTTTGTGAAAGAACTTTGGGAGACGTCACCGCCTCCTCAAAAGAAGCCTTAGAAGGAAGAAGATCAATCATGTAGGTTTAATTGCACCGGGAGTTCCGGCAATGTTAATGCCTAAATGAGACTATGGAGAGTGAGAATTTAACATAGAAGGGAAGGATGTGACAAAATGTTGATTAATGCTGAGTATGCAAAATAATAAATATTAAACACCGTATATATATATATATATATATATATATAAAATGTAAATGTTATACATTTAAATGTCCTAATAATAAATAAATCAACTGAAATTGGTAAAATTCAATTTTAGCGAGTCTGTCCCGCTCCGTAAACGGCCGTTGGCTGTTTAGCCAACGACGTTAGGCGGGAGACGTGTGAGCTGCAACGGATAGACTGTTGGCGTGGTCAATGGTACAGAAATGGGGTTTAAGCAAAGGCGTGGCTTTCTGGGTTTTGGCGATCTCGTTGGATAGGGAGAGAGCAAAGGGAGGAGAGAGAATCGACGAGGGAGAAGGGATGGTGGGGAATTACAATTAAGCAAATGTTCGAAAGAAAATTCTGTTCTCGAATTTGAGATCCGGGAGGAACAAAGAGCATGCATAAGATTTGGAGCCGGAATCTTACAGACGCTTCTCAATCCCAAGATCTTCTTGATTCCGTAGCTCACCGGATTGTGAGCTTTCTCCGACGAGCAGCTCTGTCGAGAATTTAGGGAATCCGATGCGTTTCTAGCGCAAGTTGGTCTTTGGGAGGAGAGCCGGACGGTTGTCGGCGAGAATTTCATCGAAAGGTTTTTAATGATAGGTTTGGATACAATTTGCCAATAGTGTTGTCTTCGATTTCGGCGACGTTCCTGGTTTTGGCTGGTTTTTCTTCGATTCTTTCTTTCGTTGGTTCCATGGTTGCACGGGAATTGCTCATGTAGGAGAAGCAAATCATATACCCGAGGCTAATGGTTTTCCCCGACTTAAACTCGATATATATTGATGCTTTAATTGGAGGATCAATAGAAATTTTACCAACTTTCATGATCAGGCTTATAGGCTTCTTCTTGTGGACCTAATTCCCTTTTTTTTAGAACTTGTGGATTCCTTCAAGTCACTAATTTGTGCTATCCTTGAGGAATTTCTGGCAGATCAAGCTTCCTTTTATCTTTGCCAGGGGTTTTTTTTATTTTTTTTTTGTGTTTTATGGGCGCAGAGAGATTCTTTTTTGCAGAACCAGGGGGTATGTAATCTAGGCTGAATCTTCAAACTTTGGAAAGTTTTTAAAGGTAAGATATTTTATCCGCTGTCGCTGGAATTTCTGCATACGGTAGTAGCTGTCGAGTTTTAGGGAGGCTTTAGGTTCTTTATTAAAGGTCCTTGTTATCATCATCAAACAACATTCCAAGCAGCATTGGTGAAGATTTTCTGTCTGAAGTTTTGTAACATGCGCTTGTGTTGCCACTTTTCCTACCTTGTAGTTGGTTTTTCTGTGAAATTTTATGTGCTTTTATAAGATGAACATGATTATAACCCATTCTGAAGAATTTCTTAAACTTTTCAGCTTCCTGTCTGCAACTACTTCTAGTTTTGCAGATTTATTTATTTATTATTTTTTTGAGTGTATGTATACTAAGCCAATCCTCTTATCGGATCTATCATTATGACATTTTCAGCCTTGTCCTTAGCCCGTACTGTTTGGTCAAATATTATTAATCAAAATTGCATATTTACTCAACAGTGCCAACTTAGCTATGTTACAGGCGCATTCCTTCAGCTGCTTAATAGATTATGGTCTTTATATATTTTTTCACCTGTAGTTTCATTTCTGGGTCTGAAAAAATGATTCTATTTGCAGTTTTGATAGCAAATATTGCAACTTCTGCTGTATATCTTTTTAACATGAGTATCTAAGATATGGTGTTGCGGAAGAGACTGGACTATAGAATTAATGGCTATCATTTTCCTTCATTTCCTCAAATCCCATTATCTGGAAAGGTATAAAATCACAAGCTATCTGCTTTGTTAATTATATCAAAGTTATTTCAATCCGNAAGGTCCTTGTTATCATCATCAAACAACATTCCAAGCAGCATTGGTGAAGATTTTCTGTCTGAAGTTTTGTAACATGCGCTTGTGTTGCCACTTTTCCTACCTTGTAGTTGGTTTTTCTGTGAAATCTTATGTGCTTTTATAAGATGAACATGATTATAACCCATTCTGAAGAATTTCTTAAACTTTTCAGCTTCCTGTCTGCAACTACTTCTAGTTTTGCAGATTTATTTATTTATTATTTTTTTGAGTGTATGTATACTAAGCCAATCCTCTTATCGGATCTAT
>JXCR01134201.1:276567-288778 GCA_002079205.1 Phalaenopsis hybrid cultivar | reverse complement strand
ACATAAATATATATAATATATTATTATATAAATAATATTATAATATATTATTATATAATAATATATATAATATATTGTTATATAAAAAGTTATATAAATTTTTTTCGAGCCATTTCGAGCCGAACACAAGCGAACAAACTGTTGTTCGTGTTCGGCTCGTTTACATTTTGAGCTTAAAAATTTGTTTGTGTTCGGCTCGTTAGGCTTAATGAATGAGCCGAACGCAAGCTGCTTAACAAACCGAACACGAACTGTTCACGAACAACGAGCCAAATTGACAGCCCTAATACCAAGTTGGGATTACAGCTCCTAAATTTTATTTTTTTTAATCCGCATTAAATGATTGAAATTAACTTTAAAACTGATTAAAATAATATTATAAACAGCTTAATATCAGCTGTGGAACTTGAATTGAACGACTTTAGTTGGTGAATTGAAGTCTCTGTCACGTCGTTCTGTCCATTTGACTATTAATTTTCGCAGCATCATCAAAGAAAACAGTCTCTTTTTTTTCTCGGCTAAATGAAGTCATTTAAAGAGGATGCATTTACATACATACCACCCAATTTTTATTCGTTTACATATCTCACACCTAAATTTTATATTATATACATAGGTAAAAGGAGCTGTCAAAACGGCCCGTTGTTTCGCGAATAGCTCGTGTTTGGTTCGTTAAGAAGCTCGTGTTCAGCTCTTTCACTAAGTTGACGAGCCGAACACGAACAACATGAACAAATAATTGTTCGTTCGTGTTCGGCTAGTTTTGGCTCAAAATACTACTAATCAATTATATATAGATCTTTGATGAGCAGTATTTTTTAAAAATTTAGTTGACAACAAGGCTAAAAAGATTTATAATCAATTAGAAGTATTAATGAAGAAACTAGAATGAAAATTATTAAATTAGATTCAAATGATGTTTTAAATATTGCCCTAATCATTAACATATGATGGCTACATAATTAGGGTTGTCAATATGACTCTTTGTTCGTGAAGATCTCATGTTTTGGTCGCTAAGCAAACAAGCCGAACACGAACACACTATTTAAGCTCGAAATATAAACAAGTCAAACACGAGCTGGGCTTACACCCTTATAGGTAAAGTAACATATATGCAAAAAATTGAATTTTAGGTGTTAGAGATGTAAATATCTAAATATTTGACAGCCACAAAATTTTCCAAAAAAAAAAAAATTTATAATATTTTTCTTAGAGAATGTTTTAATTTGTTTTGCTTAAACGACTTAGGGCCGTTTGAGGCAGCTTATAAGTACGGCGGCATTTTGTGGGTTTTTTAAAACACAGTCTGTCGCGTTTGAGTTTTTTACACTAAACGCAAACGCGGGCCGCGTTTCAGGATAAGTTGTATATCCTGAAACGCACAAGCTGCCTCAAACAGACCCTTAATATGAGCGGCATGTGTAAAAAGTATACCTCTTGGCTTTCATTTATGATTTTTAGTGTTTATTAATTCCACTTTCGTTGATAAAAATGAAAAATGTTGGCTTTTTCATAACGATTAAGAGTCAAATTATTTTATGCATTGTTGGTGTTTAACAAAATAATAACTGATGCGTGTTAGGAGATTTGTGGAGTTAGAGCGTTGATTTTTTATCGTTTTAGTATGCTTGAAGAACCAACACACACAAGAGTAACAAAAGAAAATTAAGTACGGGGAGACACCTCGATTTTTTATGTCGAATACCTTTGAAAGAGGGATAAACCACGAAGTCTAACTCATTTGAAATAATTCACATACACGGGTCTACTCTTCTCCTGAATTAGAAAAGATGAAATTACAATGTTGCAACCAATGAATGAATCTGAAACACCGATCAGACGACCGGGAGAGATTCCTTGGAGCAGACAACATTTGATGGATATTTAAGAGCATTAACGATGTTGGAATTGAGCGATCTTAGGCTCATTGGATTTTTCTTGTTGATGAGCTCGATTTGACTATAAACTCATCCGATTCGGTTTTCATTTGATCTTCCAAATATATTAGAAAAGCTTTCAAAAGTGGTTTAATAGTTTGCATGAACTTTATCTAATTTGTATTAGATCATTTTAGTTATTATTGGGTCCATCTCCTCGAGCACGTCAGTTTGACTGTCGGTTTGTTGAAATTAGAGCATTGGATGACTCTTAATTAAAATTTCAATATTTGTTTGCTCAAAAGATTGTCTCCAGATCTGTTTCATGTCTCAAGATTTATGTCGAGTAATGAAAATTTATTGGCGGCATATCAATAATAATAATTTACTCACCATGAGAACCATTTTGATTTATAAATATAATAAGAAAAATTTACATATATACCACACAATTCTAATGTATCCTACATAATTTAAATTACTTTCATACTTACATTTATAATACTTAGGTGTGATAAAGCCATGCATAAGAAAATGCATTCCATTTTTAGAAAGTTAAAAATAATGATAATTTTCATATGATGCCAAAGTTTAAGTGATTTTCATGTAAATGTGAATGCTTAGGTCTTACATATATAAATACAAAAGAATTTGTCTGATATTGAGTATAAAGGAACAGTCATCCAAGACTAGCAGGAATATCAACCTGACTTAATTGGCCTTTCACATTGGCAAAACTCCTAAAAGCGTAGTTGCCTAGCTTGAGCCGTCAAGTATTAGTTGTCAAGCACCAACCACTAAATATCGGTCGTCGAGTACCTAGCACCAGTTGCCAAGTACCAACTATTCAGTACAAGTTGATAAGTACCAACTGTCAAATACTAGTTGTCGACTATCATCCATCGAGTGCCTGCTGCAAAGTATGACAAACATTTTATCATCCAGTCTGAATTCCTCACAAAAATGGTCATTTACACCAACAAATACATTATCGTACTCTAGTCAGTTTACGTGTTATTTCTTTGGGTACATCTTTTGTAACCTTCGTGGCGGATTAGTCATCCTTAACCCTGTAAATATGAGGATGATCCTTCACTTGGAAAGGACATTCACTCAGATTGAGGTTGTTCTCATTGGGGGATGAGCCTAAGTAGTGTGAATCTATAGATATTTTGGAATATAACATCCTAAAATATGTGATGAGCATGAATCATGTCATAGACTAGACAAGGGACATTGCACGAAGAAGATGGTGTAGCAAGAAGACTTAATCGATAAGAATTGCAGTAGAGAAATTTAGACTTCAAGTTTTGGTGTCTTACAATGGGCCTATCACGTATCCTCATTCAAGTTAGTCGACAGCCTATTAAGGATTAATGATGCTCTAAAATATGAACTGCTCTTTATGTTACTGAAGGAATCAGTTCTTCACGGGTTCAAAAATCTACTTACAAAGCAGTTACATCATTCGAGAAGTTCAAGTAATTTTATGTGGCTTAATTTGCTAGCGTGCAAATGCCATGGAAGAACTCTCGAGCTATGTTCAAACTTCAACAAGAGCTATGAGAAGGTTTGAGAAGTTTTATTAAGCAATTTTAGTAAGGGATTTTGAAGGTATGTTCAAGTATGCATGAGTTCTAGTGTTGTGAAAAAATGACGACAATAAAACAAAAAATGGAACAAGAAAAATTGCACGCAAACACCAGAGCAACAGACAGATTTACGTGATTCGGCAAATTTGCCTACGTTCACGAAGCAGTAGAGGATTTTACTACTTCGAGGAATTACATCGTCAAGCGTCTCGACGTTTATAAGAAAATCTCTATTTTCTTCTTTCCCTTCCTCCCTCTCTCTCTTAGAGGGACTTGGTTTGGCCTTGTTTGGCTTGTGGCTTAGCTTATGACAAATCATAAGAGACTATTTATAGAAACTAGGAGAGCGGTAGGTGGGATGTAGGTGGGAGATAAGTGGGTGTGATAGGTGAGCGGTAGGTGGGAAGGTATGTGAGCGGTAGATGAGATTCTTAATTAGGAAGCTAATTAATTTGCGGTGGACCGGGTCTCCACATTACTTAACATTTCTTCCACTTGAAGGTTGTGACAGAGACTGCATCACCTACTGGTTGCATCATCTACTAGTTGTACCTATCTTTTCCTCAAATATGATATCATCTACCTCTACAACTCAAAGCCCTGTCTTCATGTCAGAAGACCAGCTGAAGTCGAGCACAACTTCAGTTTCTCACGAGTAACACTCTCATTTGACATATCAGCATCAACGCAGCCTTGTACCACCAAGCTCTTTCCTGGATTACTCTTGTATCTGCTTGCAACTCCCACTGCATGAGCAATATCATGCCTCTACTGAAAGTCTTTTTCAACAAGTCCAACCTTGTACCTCTTACCGCCACCAAGCGCAGTCTTCACTTGTTACACCCACTTGTTGTGCAATGTATTCTTTCTTGGTAGAAGTTTTGCCAGCTCCCAAGTCTGATTCCTTGGTAGGAAATTCGTCTCCTTCTTCTTGGTCAACTCCCACTTGCTCGAATTCTCATCTTGCAAGATTTCTTCATAGCTTTGTGGTTCTTCACCATTTGTCTATACAAGGTATGGTTTTCCTGCATTTGGCACTCTGCCACTTTTCAGGAAACTAACATTCTTCTGCTTCCCCATAATGCACATCTAACTCATTTGTCTTGCCTGAGTAAATATGTAGTCATATATAGTTTATTAGTTTTTTTACCTTGAATCAATACTAATGCTCCTTTGGTAACCTTTCAGGTGATATATGAGAACACCACCGAATGAACACCCTCATTGAGTTGCCCAACAAAGATGAGATTTTTCTTCAACTCAGGAACATGTCTGACCTTTTGCAAAGCTCATTTGCTCTTGTTAAGGAGTACAATATCAACATCTTTCATCCTCACCACGTCTAGAGCTTTTCCATCAGCCTTATATATCTTCCTAAAGTTACCTACATCATAATTTTGCATTAACTACCAACGAAAAGATGTATGGAAGGAAGCCTATGAATCTAGTATTCAGTTATCAATAGAACTGTGAACTGCCAACAATAGCGCAACCTGTATTTTTTCAGATACAATATTAGCGTCATGAGGATTCTTACAATTATTTTTTTATGTGGTCAGCCTTGCCACAATTCCAGCAGGTTTTCTGCTGACCAGACTTTGATTTTGATCTTCCTTTGTTTGAGTTCTTGTCATGTGATTTCCCTCTAGAATCAACATTCAAAGCCGAACTTGAACACGAGGCCTCACCACAATCCTTCCTGTGTGCCTCCTCGGCTAAAATTAAATCACGCATATCATCATATTTTAGTTTAGATTTACCTGCAGAACTGCTAACTGTCGTCATCATGTCTTCTCAGCTATTTGGCAATGAAACCAACAATATCAGTGCATGTATCTCATTATCAAAACTAATTTCAACATATGACAATTGATTTATGATAGTATTAAAATTATTCTGGTGTAGAATAACAGAGACAACTTCCGTCATCTTCAAGTTGAATAACTTTTTCATCAAATGCACCTTGTTATTCGTTGATGGTTTTTCATATATATCTGAGAAAGCCGCCATGAGATATGCAGTAGTCATCTCCTTGATGACATCGTGGGCAACCGATCTCGACAGGATTAATCGAATAACGCCCAGAACCTGTCGTTCCAACAGATTCCATTCCGCCTTGTTCTTCTTTTCTAGTCGTTTTCGCAGTAACGGAAGATGAAGTTTCTTCTCATAGATGTAGTCCTCTATCTGCATCATCTAGTAAGAAAAATCTGTGTCATTAACTTCTCGATCCCCGATGTCATCACTTCGTCTCCACCCATCATTCTTACTTAGATTTGAACCCAAGTCTCTGATATCAGTTATTGTGAAAAAACGACAACAATAAAGTGAAAAATAGAACGAGAAAATTGCATGCATAAAAACACCAGAGCGACACACAGATTTACTTGGTTTGACAAATTTACCTATGTCCACGGAGCTTCAGAGGATTTTACTACTTCAAGGAATTACACCGTCGAGCGCCTCGATGTTTACAAGAAAATCTCTATTTTCTTCTCTCTGTTTCTCTCTCTCTCTCTTAGAGGATTTGACTTGACATTGCTTGCCTTGTGGCTTAGCTTATGACAAGCCATAAAAGGCTATTTATAGAAACTAGGAGAGTGGTAGGTGGGTAACAGGTGAGCGGTATGTGGGTGTGGTAGGTGAGCAGTATGTGAGATAGTAGGTTGGAGGTAGGTGTGATTCTTAATTAAGAAGCTAATTAAATTGCGGTGAACCGGGTTTCCACATTACCCAACACTTTACACTGTCCCAAAACTTTGGTAGAGCTTTTAAAATTGGCAAATAATCACATATCTGTCAAGGAGTGCAACTCAATGTTAGATGTGCTCACGTTGAAAATAACCATCCATGGATGCAGGTGGCACGGAGGAGTCACTTTGTTTCTAAGAATTTAAGAAGAGCGTTTGAGGATCGAACACATCACCAAGAGCAAAAAAAACCATCATTTTAAATGGGAGGAATTATTAGATGCGGATAATGCATGCATGTAGACTTCAGTATAATTGTGTTTGTTGTATTTTTGAGACAACTCAAGAATACAATCATGTTGTACTGAAGTCCGTATAGATGCGAAATCCGCACCTAATAATTTTTCTTCTTATGGAGACTGATTGAGTAAAGGTCAAAGAGGAGGCCCGAGTGTGCTAACCACCTTGATTTCTTTTCTTCACATTGCTCCATCATCACGGATTTTTCCTGTGGTGTAAATACATAGATATATACATGTAAATACTCTAAAAAATTATAAAGTATGTATGGATTTGAGGGGATTGATTCTGCGTATGGAACATTTTTTTTTTTTTTTGAGGGGCAATTACATACATACCACCAAATTCCAATGCACGTATCTAAGTCCTAAATTCTGCCTTTTTTTCACATCTATACCACTCAAATCTTTCATATCACAATAAATATACCATTATTTTAACATCTAAAAAGTGAAATACACTTTTTCATGCATATCTAAGGAGGTATATATATAACAATTGAAGCTTAGGTGCTAAGTATGTAAATACATAAGAATTGAGTGGTATATATGTAAATTTTCAAAATAAACAATACAATTTAATATTTCATTACTTTTTTAAAAAAAATATATAGACGAGAATTTAGCAATTTCAGAGAACGGATGGTAATTTTATAAATAAATTCTCCTTTTAATTTTCTTATGAAAATATAATTAAAAATTCTAAGAACTAAGGGTCTGTTTGGGGCAGCTTATAAATGCGGGCGGCGTTTTCAAAACGTCGTCGTACTATTTGGTTCGCGTGTTTCATCAGTTTATCCGAAACTGCGTTTGGGTTTTTACACTAAACGCAGGCCGCGGGTCGACCCCTGCGGCCGGCCCGCGGGCCGCATTTCAGGATAAACAGTTTATCCTAAACGCACAAGCTGCCCCGAACAGACCCTAAAATTCACTATGCTTGCATTTTCATGCAATATTCCTTAGAATGTTGCTTTCCTCTTAAATGAATGCTGGCGGCACCCATATCTACATAAATATGTAATTAATTGTTGTGAAGAGGAATCCATTTGAATCATGCAACAATTGGGCCTATGTGTTCCATTTGTCAAACCCTCACATGCTTTGGGAGAATTATGGGAGAGATTGGGGGGCGATTCTCTAATTTATTACATTTTTCATACATACATATATATAAATATGTATATAAAATAAAATATCCACCCCTATAGAATGTGCAATAAATTATTCTAGAATATTGAGATATATATACACGTAAATTTATACAGAGAAAGTATCGACAGGAACCTCGAGAGGGCCCACCACCAGGAGGCTTGGGAGCCCATGGGCTCAATCGGAAGCTTCAAGGTCATGATTAAACAAGGTAGTCAAGCGGCTTGAACCTGAGAAGTTCTATTTACCATTAAATAGATGAGGCTTTACGGATATTCCGTGATGGAACCAACCCAAAAAGAAAAAAAAATTAAAGAAGCTAACCTCTTGGGTCCCGCAATCCTTTTGGAGGTATTTAGCAACCTCTCGACTGCTATCAAGAGTCAGCAAGGAGATTCTCAGCCATCCTTAAAGATCTCTTCGTCTAACAGCGTCTATTACAATGATGCACTCTTTGCCCGATAACCTAGCTCCACTCGGTCGACAAGAACTCCTTATAACGGAATGAGGGCCGGTGGGCAGCCCTAATCAATCAATCCGCCCCACTTTGTCGACTGAGACGACCTCGCCAAAGTTTAACCCGTACGAATCTAGTCAATCAGCAGTCTATCAACAGTCATCAGATCATACCGTTCGAATGACCTCTTTTGCTTTGCCACAACAGTCTTGCTAACAAAGCAAGACTAACAAAGCCACCTGACTCTGGGCCCACTTATGTAAACTACCTGTAATAATATATACACCCCCAATAAAGCAAGGGGCCATATGTTAATTCACATATTATATCTATTTTCTCTACAAAAAGAAAATCAGTTCTCTAAAAAACAATGGTGCCATTTGCATACTCACCACCCAATTCTTATGAATTTACATATCCAACACCTAAAGTTTGCTTTTTTTACATTTATGCCACCCACATCTTTCATACATAAAAAAATGCCACTTTCTAACTTTAACAAAGGTGAAATACTCGTTTTCACGAATAGGAAAAGTGGTATATTTTTGTAATAATTGAATTCTAGGGGTTAGACATGCAAATACAAATAAATTGAGTGGCATGCATGTAAATCTTCCTAAAATGGAGAGGCAAAACAAAATGCACTCTCTACTTAAAAAGAATAAGAGATGATGCGGCAAATCTCAAAATTTTTACACCCGACATGTGAAATTACAAAAAAAACCTTGTTTGCACAATTCAGTTAGAATTTTCATTCTATTTGAGCAAGAAAATCATCTTTTTGGATTTTCTATAATGATTCCATCAACATACTGATTAATTCTTATATAAAGCTGTAAATATAAAAGTTTAGATGTGAGAGATGCAAATACTTAAAAATTATGTGACAGGAATGTAAATTTCCTTTTTCGGTTGTCAGCGTTATTTGTTAAAATGATGCGTTATTCGAGTATTATATTGTGTTATTCAATTATTTTACGGTGTTATTAGAATATTTCATCGCGTTACAGATTTGGGGCTGAAGTGTTATATGGTGCCATCATTCGATTATTTTACGATAATGTCATTATTGGTTGTTTTATTTTACTTTGGTATCATTATTTTGTTCGATAAGCTTGAACATTGGTTTGTGCTAGAAAATTCACGGTAATAGGGTAATGAGTTATCATCTTACCGTTGCACGAGAATTCAGCACACACTCAAGTAAAATAAAACAACCAATAATGACACAAAAGTTTTTACGTGAAAAACCTGTAAAGGCAAAAAACCATATAGATTGATGATTACGGAGACACATTGTCCCACAAAAGAGAAATAGTTATTAGATTTTCCAAGTTACAATGTGGTGGTCAACGGAGATTAGCGGTGATGTACGGTGGTAAGCGGTCGAAGGCGGTCGATAGTGGTTGACGGCTACAACAGTACTTGCCGGCGATGGGTGGTTGTTGATTATCTATATAAATGCTTTTCTATTATATTATGTTATATTATTATTAATTTGTGTGTGTGTGTATGAGTGTGTGCGGGGAAGTAAAATCGGTCAAAGAGTCAACGTCATGTGAGGACACGATGAAATCATATGGACGCGTTAGCTCATGAACGGGAAAAAGACTTCCCACATGCAAAATTATGACTTCGTATATATTTAGTGTTATTTAAATTAGCTGGAAATTAGAAAATAAATTTAAAAAAAAAAAAGGTTTAAGTCTTCACTAAGAGTCAACCAGTTTCTAACGTGAAGTGTGAACTCGCTGATTAGCTTCTAAACTATCCATATTATATTCATAAAAGCATTCGATTTATGGGGAACTAAATAGATCAATAACATTATAAGTTTAAATATTTACTTTCATACCGCTCAATTTTTATTTATTTACAATTCTAACCCCTCATANGAACTAAATAGATCAATAACATTATAAGTTTAAATATTTACTTTCATACCGCTCAATTTTTATTTATTTACATTTTTAACCCCTTATCNGTAAACGAGCCGAACACGAGCACGAGCGAGCTATGCTCAGCTCGTGTTCGGCTCGTTTATATTTCGAGCTCAAAAAGTGTGTTCGTGTTTGACTCGTTTGCTTAACAAGCCGAACACGAGCTCGTTTATATTTCGAGCTCAAAAAGTGTGCTCGTGCACGAGTTGTTCACGAACAAAAAGTCCTTTTAACTGTTAAATATAGTATTGTATTTCTTTTGCTTTACCAATTAAGAGTAGTTTAGTATTTTCCTTATTGTGCATATATATACTCTTGTAATGAGGTAATGAGGTGAATTTTGAAACGCTAGCCACTTGAAAAAATATTACATCAGTACTACGCACGTAGAGGAACGTGCGTACCCAATAAAATCACGCCACGATATCCCGTGCGACGCAGAAAAAAAAACGGCGCAATAACACGGGGAATATTCTCCCCCGTGTTATTCATGTGTTATTGTGTGTTATTCATGTGTTATTGTATCTTGGGAATATTCCTGGTANATGTCGTGGCGTGTTTTGATTGGCTACGCACGTTATTTTTACGTGCGTAGTACTGATGTAATATTTCTTCTAGCCACTTTGTTTGTCTCCTCTCTTTTCTCTTATCTTTCTCAATCTCAGATGCAATTGTTAACATTAACAGCTTTAATCATGTAGCCATAAGACAATAAAGATTTGAGCAAGATTTAAAAAATATTATTTATATTAAAATATTATTTGAATTTAATTTAAAATTGTTATCCTAAGATTTAAAAATTATTATTTATAGTAAAACATCATTTGAATCTAATTTAATAATTTTTATTCTATTTTTTTAATCTCAATATTTTAATTGGTTATAAATCTTTGTAGCCTTGTAGTCAATTAGATTTTTTAAAAATACTACTTAATATAGAAGCTTTTGTTCGGCTCGTTAATTTCGTTCGATAAGTTAAAGAGCCGAACACGAACTAAGATGTGTCATTCATGTTCGGCTCATTTTGGCTCGAAATACTACTCGTCAAGTTAACGAGTCGAACGGCACGAGCTGTTCACGAACAACGAGCCGTTTTGACAGCCCTATTTGTAGAAAATAATGTTAGTTTGATAGAACATCCCATTTTCTAGTCTACGCAAATGATAACTATCGTAGGCATGCATCTACAGTAGCAAAAATATATTCATCAAACTCTCTTCATTCAAGCATGTAATCATAGAGAACATAGAGTAAATAATAAATAAATAGTTCGTCATCGACATAATCTGAGGGTGTCCGTTTCGAGAGACGGTGTGGCACCGCATCATAGTTTTATTTGTTTAAGTAAACTGCGCTTGGTCAGCTTTTTCAAAAAACTACCACTGAAATCTGCATTTTTTTACCGGTTCTGACTATGTGCATTAACTGCTTTCTAGCTGGGGTTTAACTTGTTCAAAAAATAAAAAAATTGTATTACCATAAGTTTTTTAACATCATATTGTTTTTCAATAGCTTCATAGCTATCTTTTAATAAGTTGCAGTTGTCCCAAACAAATCCTAAATTAAGTTAAAATGATTTTTTTTTAAGTTATATCTGCGNTTCTGGCTATGTGCATTAACTGCTTTCTAGCTGGGGTTTAACTTGTTCAAAAAATAAAAAAATTGTATTACCGTAAGTTTTTTAACATCATATTGTTTTTCAATAGCTTCATAGCTATCTTTTAATAAGCTGCAGTTGCCCCAAACAAATCCTAAATTAAGTTAAAATGATTTTTTTTAAGTTATATCTGCCGTGCAAGATAATTTAAAAATTCATGTAGAAAATAATGTAGTGTTTTTATGTGATTGAAAAGCGGTTTAGCTTGAAATTATGCACAATTATAATATTATTATAAATATTAATATGAAATAATATAGAATATAGATAATAAGTAAAATGGCAAAAAGAAGAAAACAAGAAAACAAGTGGAGTGGATTGGGGACAATAATTTATGATTTATATAAAAGTTATTTATGTTTATTTATGTAAATAATTAAATAAATTTCATTTAATATCATTAGGGTTGCTATTTTTATTAAATAAGTTTTAAAATTTTATAAAAATTTATTATATTTTAAAAAATTAAAATTTCACATTTAATAATAATTTAATTATTCTGCAAAACTTATTTTATGTTAAAGAAATTTTATGCTACTTGTATTGCTAG